>CM051403.1:14519895-14599832 GCA_028052125.1 Melia azedarach
TTTTGGTAGTTAAAAGTCAATTGATCAACTTTCAACTGTCTTGTGCACATTCACTAGCGTGTTTTCCGCCTCGAATCTCCTACAAGTTAAGGCTTGAACATGTGAAACGATTCCTCCTGACTATCAAAACGGCGCCATTTAATCATCATTTTAATTAAAAAAAAAAGAAAGAGAAGAAATCACAGTATTATTCGCTCTCTCTCTCTCTCCATATATATATATATATATATATATATATATACATGATACATCCATCGATCTTCAATTACCAACCAATTATACAATCTTTCTCTGTTGGTCCCAAATGGAAATCAGATTGTTGTTTTCTTATGGACTAATATTAGGAACCTTCCTCATTTTCTCTTCGCTTCCTTCGCTTTCTTTGTCGGATTCTCGTCATAATTTTTTGGCAAGACGTTTAGCCACAGAAAGTACCGGTAAGAGTACAATTCAACAGTATTTGGCACCTCATAATATCGTGAGAGCAAAACTGGGACTCCCTCCGCTGAAATGGAGCAAGAAATTGGCGAATTTTTCATCCTGGTGGGCGCACCAGCGGCAGAGAGACTGCGAATTGGCGCATTCCAACAGCAGTTACGGCGAGAATCTCTTCTGGGGCAGCGGCAAGAACTGGAAACCTGGTGACGCTGTTGCGGCGTGGGCTCAAGAGAAGAGTTACTACGACCACAAGACTAATTCCTGTACCAAAAATAAAGACTGCTTGCATTATACCCAGATGGTTTGGAGACAAAGCTTGAAAGTTGGTTGTGCTCGTGTTGTTTGTAAATCTGGAGACACGTTCATCACTTGTAATTACGATCCCCACGGTAATGTCATAGGCCAAAAGCCTTTTTAAAAGTCGAATTAGGATTTCTTTTTTATACAGTACTACTGATTTGAACATGTAATTAATTAAAAATTTTGATTCCCCCGATTTAATCACAACCATATTTTTCATATTATAATAAAAAAAATCTAATCACAACAAATTTATTTAATAAAGTTGCCAAACTTCATATATGGACATAATAATCCAGCGGTAGGAGCTGAGCGCTGTTATACATACATAGATGGATACACGTACAAGCCTCAAATTAAAGTAGTAGGCAGAAAAGTTCACAAAGCAGCCTAATAGAAACAAAAAATCATAGCAGGTTATGTTAGGCAGAGAACAGATAAACTACTCCCTGTCCTAACCTTTGATTGATTGATTGATTAACACGGAAATTATCGATCAAAGTACTTATTTTTAAGTTTAATTAAGCATAAACCATCTGACAACTAGCAGGAGCGAGTTCACTGAAAGCATTCGGGGCATCCAAAACTTTCCACTTCACTGAAGTTTTTCCATTTTCTTCCTCATATACCCTCCCAATTCCAACTTTTAACCCGCTTGCCACCACGTAGATTAGCCCTTCCGATGTGGACACAGCGAAAGGCCTGCGGACTTCCTCGCAGGGGAACCTATCCCCACCCACGTACTCCCACGTGTCATTATCAGGGTGGTACAACTTCATCAGACAGTCACCGTGCTCTGATATCACGAACAGCTTCCCTTCAAGTACCACGCTGAGCCCCGTCCATCCTTCCTTCATCCCATCTCTCATGTTCTGCCACGTGTTCTTCACGATGTCGTATACCCCACCCCGGGGCGAGAAGGTAAATGGCCATGTCCACCCTTCGGTAACATACATCTTGTCCCCAATCACAGCCGAGTCGTAACGAGCTAATCCCATGCGCAATTTAGCAACGGGAGTCCACGTGTCGGTCTCTGGATGGTAGCATTCGACGGCCGTGAGGTTCTCGTGGACGCTGGTCCCACTGCCACCAACGGCCATGATCTTACCGTTGACAGTCCCCGAGGCAAAAAATGACCTGGCCGTGATCATTGGAGAGGCTACCGACCATTTATTTGATGATGTACGGTAGACATACGTAGTCTGCATGGGAGTTTCTGTGTCCGAACGCATACCGCCCAAAAGATATACTTCCCCTTGACGTGGAAGTGACGCGCATGCAAAACCTGGCGGGCATACGGCTTTGGGACAAGGCACGGGAGGTAAGAGAAACCAACGGCCAGATCGTGGGTCAATAGCTTGCCACTGAATCCTGGACGTTAATTTATTGAAAGCAAAAACAAACAGAAAAGGCACAGTAACTGCTATAGATTTCTTTCTGATAATGAAGCTAGGGTCCATAATTGTTCTGTTCCATGAAGATGAAACTGAACGCACATTAACGTGGTACGGATACGGGATAGGAGAAGACATAATTCCCCGATCTCGTCGGGTAATCCCGGAATCAAAGCTTGAGAATCATTATTCTCTTTATTTTCCTCAGATTTTTCAGTTTCTGGTGGAGTTGATGATGTTGATGGGGACCGAGAAACCGCCATCCTTGAAACTCTGAAAATTAAAAAGGGTGATGATTTAATTTCTTCCTTAAAGAAAATAATAATAATAATAATAATAAACTTGATCTAGTGATCATCTTTTTTAGTGTGATTATAAAGAAGCTTGGGGGAAATTTTATAGTGAAGAAAAGCCAGAGAAAAAGTGAAAGTGATGACCATGTGAATTAACTTTACAGAGAGAGCTAGCGAACATTGTTTTTCTGTGGTCAAAAAGTGTTTTCGACTTGTTTAATGTGTTTATGGGATTTTATTTTTAAAATGTTTTTGTTTTTGTATGTCCTTAATTTTTGTTTTTTTACTTCTAGAAGCCAGAATATAAGGGCATTGGGAAAGAGGAACCGTAAAGTTAAGCACCAATTTCCCGCAAATCCGAAGAACAAAGACTTGTGTGATTAAATAAATGCAAAGAAATGAAAAAATTCACCGGAATCGTGTGCCGCTGACGCAATCGCAGCTACGCGACGAACAGATACCACTGGTGACCACCACCGGAGTTTTTTGACCGCAACCTGATTGGTCTGTGATACCCTTTTCTTTTACCTTTCAATTGAGAATTCTTTTTTTTTAATTGCGTTTTTATTTGGGAGATTTATGTTGGATCATATTATATATAGGGTAGATCTGTGAACAGTGATGCATGTGTGAACTTTGTTGTCTGCCGCCAGTTGTAACTGCAGTAGTGTAAATCCTGCCACGTAGTTAAAGCGCTTTTTGAAATGAATTATTGGTAAATACGAAAATTCCATCAATAAATTATTGGATGATAAATCTTTATTGTCATGTAAACGGCCACATACAGTGAAACGACAATAATGATGATCCATAATTGCAACCACCAGTCCTTTCTAACACTTTAATTTGATTAATGATTAAAGTTGTATTAGGGAAACAATCAGTGGCTAAACTTGCATGCTTATCCTCCGTGTTTGAAATTTCAAAATAATTGGACAATTAGAAATTACAACAGAATAGTTAACTATGTAGAAGAAAAGTTTCATAGAGAATATTTCAATCAAACTATTCAGGACAAATCACGTGACATATTTTCTTGAGACTTTTTGTGTTATTACCAAGGTTGTAATAAGATTATACAATATTCTAGAACCTTTTTTAGTTTGAATTATTTGAATAGGAATATCCCACCAAAGTATCATATAACATGGCTATTTCTACACATCATTCTCTTAAGTTTATAAAAACTTACGTATACTTTCTCTATTAAGTTGGTACAATATTTTTATAACGTAGATCGTTTGTTGATGGTTAAAAAAATATTAAGTGATTAAAATAACCTTATCCATATATAAGTTTGATAAAATTTTGACTTGAACTCAAATTTATTTTTCATACATTTGACTCGGTTCAAACTCGAATTTAATAAAATCGGATAGGATAAAAAAATCAAGTTTAAAAAGTTTGAAAAAATAAAAAAAAATTCTTAGTTTTTGTTTACGGGTCGAATTTTAACTCAATTCGGTCCGACTCGACTTCAATTTACTTAAAATTCAGAAGATTCGGGAATAATCCAGCACGGGTCTGAGCCGATTTGGATTATAATTAAAAAAATTCAGAGTTCGACTCGGTCTATATTAGAGTCAGATTTAACTCAATCTTAAAAAATTGGATTCGCCCGAATCAAACCGGACCCGAACTTTTTACCATTCTTATCCATACATATTAATAAAACTTTAACTCTATCATCTTTCACTTATTTATTTGTTTAAACTCTCAACCTACTACTCCTGTGAATAAAGAGAAAATATCTCAGACCCTTTCAGATTT
Organism: Melia azedarach; assembly: GCA_028052125.1. NCBI lineage: Eukaryota > Viridiplantae > Streptophyta > Magnoliopsida > Sapindales > Meliaceae > Melia > Melia azedarach. The sequence goes on from CM051403.1 coordinate 14,524,091, forward strand.
AATTTTATTATTCGTCATCCCTTGAGATTTAAAAAATATCTCGTTACATCTTATTGTTACCTAAAATACAAAAAAATTTATTTTTTAGTGGCAAAATAGTAAATGAATTTGAAAAACTTAGAGATAAATAATATAATAAAATAATATAAAAATAATAAATTAATCCCTACAAACAATAATCTTAAAATCAATTATTCTTCTTCATAAAAAATGTATATATATATATATATATATATATATTTTCTCTAGATCTACTTCCAATTACAAATCAAACCATAACTCTAATTACAATTCAAAACTTCAAAAATCTCAAATTACAAATTAAAGCAACCAAAAACACCTTCAAAATTTGGTCATAGTTGTGTCCAAAAATATAAATTGTTTTCCCTCGGCAGCATCACCATCGGGCACCACCACCTTATCACCCTCACGCTGCTTCATCGCCGCCGCCTCACCAATACCTGCCTTATCTGCACCCTCCACAACCCTACCCTCCTTCGCTGCCCTCCACCACTACCACCTTAATCACACCCTCCTCCACATTCCTCCTTGCTCATCACCTCCCACGACTTCAATGCACCTGTAAATATAGTCACTCTAACTGACTTATTTTCACTAGCAAGTAAATAACAAATTTGTGAAAATTGAACATCTTATATTTTCCTAGAAATTGGCCATACAGACAAGGTACATGTTGATAAATAATGTTCCTTATCTATGTAGTAGCTGAACAGAGTAGCCAAAAATAAATTTCATAACCGAAGAATCGTTGTTTTATTAGGAATTTTTTATTTCTCCACAATCCAAACAAAACACAGTGATCTAAGATCCAAAAATAAAAAATAAAAAATTGACAATGATCCAAACAAATCCCAAAGGCCAGAAAAATTTCAAAATCAACCAAAAATTGAGATTTCAAAACAATCTAATAACTTCTTCATTGATTTAGCTAAACCCTTTCATTATCCATCCAGATTAAAAAATCGAATTCAATTAGTCGAACTCAACGCACCATCCATCGTCGACCGTAGTGGCTCTGTGACTAAAGATTGAGTAGCTGAGTTTTTTAAGAGGTGTGTCCTAGTAAATTTCATCGAATAGACCCACGTGACGGGGTACGTTTGCTTCGTCTCATAATTTCTTATCTTTTGCTTTTTGAAAAATTCAAACGTGTAAATGCGAGTTTGGTGCTCATATAAATTTATAATGTGTGAATGCGAAATTGGAATTCCATGGTTCAGTGGGAATGCCAGCTACTTCTACTTTTACTTATTGAAGGAGGAGTGTGCGCGAAACTTCAAATCATTAGTGCGGTTGGTTTTAACATTTATGACCAACAATTGATGCCTTATCTTTGAAAAAGCCAGGCGCAGTGGGCTACGGGTTTCACGATAAAAGATAAAGCCTCTTCATTGTGTTTGCCTTAAAATGTTACCGTCAGGATAACACGCCCATACCCATAAGTAGAAATTAATCATTCCTTCTACATACCCTATGAGATAAGGTTTATCATACACGTGCCTTTACCTGATTCGCAACTAGGATTTTAAATAATTGCGCTCCAGCGATTCCGATGCCGATGTCGTGTCTAGCATATGGATTCGCCAAAGGCTTGGACCTTCTTCACCATTGGGTGTAGTTAGACCAATAGCCACCTGCGTTTAGTACCTCTCTGGAAAATCATCACCAAGACCTGGGTTGGGCCCAATTTCCACTTCAAGCCCACAAAAGGTTTGACTAAAAAGACTTTGACGTTTTTGCTTCAAGGCTTACGACATTATCCGTTTTTTTTGGTTTTGGATTTCTACCGTCTTCGCATTTGCATGGCGAATGGGTAGCTCTAGCTCATCGTCGTCAACGGCAGTCAACGGCAGCAATGCATCAGGTTCACGCTCTCTCGTCTCTACTTCTGAGACCTCTACCCGGTTTAAACGTTTTCTTTTCTTCATCTCCGTCTACTCCGAAACGGCCCCGTTCTTTCCACAAAATGTCGGCTCCCAGAAAACCACCGAACCTCAAACAACTCACCTTCGCGTCGTTCAGCTCACTCGGCGTAGACAACTTCACCAGGTACTTTTTCTTCATCATTTATCATTAATTTTTGGATATTCTCATGTTTTTGAGGTGGAAATTTGTTGTTGCAGATTTTCGAGGAGATAGAATTTGCGAAGAGAAAGCACGGCAAGCTGAACACGATCGTGATGAACGCAGTTATGGAAGCTTGCGTTCACTGCGGAGACATTGATACGGCTCTTAAAATGTTTGATGAAATGTCAAAGCCAAACAGTTGCGGTGTTGATAATGTCACTTACGGCACTCTCTTGAAGGTCAATGTGATCGTTTTAAAATTTTGATACTGTAAATACTAAAATTGAAAAATGAAAAGTATTAAGTTTCTTTCGCTAACCTTTTAGAAAATGATTTTTTTTCTTTTTTTTGTAACTATTGAACAACCAATTTCTGAGAATGTATTATTGTTATTGATATCAAAACAGGGTCTGGGCAAGGCTCGAAGAATTGATGAAGCCTTTCAAATACTTGAGTCTGTGGAAAAAGGTATTGCTGTGGGAAGTCCTAGGCTGTCTGCACCACTTATATGTGGTCTGCTGAATGCTCTAATTGAAGCAGGTTTGTATATTTGAAATGCCGGAAACAATAATATTAACATGAATTATATGAAATTTTGCTAGGTGAATTACATTGTTTCATGTTTGATTATTACTTGGCAAACTTTTGCTTGGTTTGGTGGGAGCTTCAAACTAATGCTTACTGATAATGCCGTTTGTGCATTTGCTGTAGTGCAGGAGATCTACGCCGTGCTAATGGTCTTCTTGCACGATATGGTTTTTTGCTTCGTGAAGGCGGCAATCCTTCAGTCTTGCTGTACAATCTATTAATGAAGGTTTTGCTTTGTCATATAGTTCCTTAAAAGAAATTACACATTGAAGACCAAGGGTACTTTTTAGAAAAGCAACCCCAAGTTTTTGAGTGATTTGGAAAATTATTTTTCCTAAAGCATTCCCAAAAGCACTTGTGTACTATGCTTGTGGCTTACAGCTTTTTAAGTTCAGAATGACACATGGTGTTGTGCTTGGTGACGGCAAATATCTGAGCTTGGAGATTTTTTTTGTTGTTTAAGAGGCCTTGTTTTATTACTTTCAGGGACATATAAATGCAGGCAGTCCTGAGGTTGCAATAGCTTTGCATGAAGAAATGTTACATTTAGGATTGGATCCTGACAGGCTCACCTATAATACACTAATCTTTGCTTGTGTCAAGACTGAGAAGTTGGATGTTGCAATGTCTTTCTACAAGCAACTGAAGGTCGCGAGAATGTATTTGAAAGGCCAGTTTGGTGCCTTTAAATATTTGTAAATTGTACAACAATTGTATTTGTGTCCTTAAATTGTTACTTTTGATTTTTTTCATCAAACAGGACAAAGCACAGAAATTTTGCTATGATGATTTTCACCCTGATGCCTTCACTTACACTACATTACTCAAGGTCTGTTTTTCTTTTAAATTCTTTTCTTGCATGTATGATTATATAAGTGAGAACTTTGTAAAAGTGTTATAGCAGGAAGAGCTGCCATGCCAATATATGCTTGAAACATTTAAGATAATATTATCTACAGTCCACAGATATTGCATAATGGAGTCACTTTGTATAACAGATTTAAATAACTTGTACCTTGCCATGAACCTGATGCTTTTCAAATATATTATCGTGAGCTGGTAAGTGTAGAGTATATACTGATTAATGGGCTTTCTTTGTGCCAAATTTTGAGGCCTTTTGTTTCCTATTCTTTTCTAGGGCTTTGGGCATGCCAAGGATCTACAATCAGTTCTGAAAATTGTGCTCGAGATGAAATTGTGTCATAACTTGGCTCTTGACCGAACAGCATTCACTGCGATAGTTGATGCATTACTTAATTGCGGCTCCATTAAGGGTACACTTCAACTGGATTTTGTTTCAGAATTTTGTGACTATAAGTAGGTTATTTAGTGGACCAGAGTTGAATTACATGTTTTGAAGCCAAGTTTAGATCTGAAGTCTTCAATCATACATTAGTTCAGCATGGTCATCAGACCTAGTTGTAGCAAAGTGATGCATACGCAGTAAGCTACATATATGAATAATAGATATAAGTTAAATCAGATGTCCATCCAAAGTCAAATTCAAAGGTTGCATTTGAAGCTTGAGTAGTTTTTGGGTTTATAAAACAACATCAAGTTAGATCTCTGTTTACACACATGTACATGCAGAAAGGCATATATGTTGTTAATGCAAAGTAAATGGATATGAATTTGAATAAATTTGTTGATTTTATGAAATGCGCTAAGCACTAAGCTTATGACATTTGCATTTGTAAGCTAGTGCCTAATGTTTTCTTCATGCTTCTATCAGCTGAAACCAATTTACTGAATGAGAACTAGGTGAATGAAATTCTATTCATCATGTCATCTACCTTTAAATTTGAAGTGGATGCAAGGCAGATTCTGTGTATCAAAAGATCTCATGTGCTACTGCTAATTGGTAATTGGTCTATGGTATTTGCAGGTGCTCTTTGCATATTTGGTGGTGAAATAGTAAAGCAGGCTGGTAGAAATCCAAATATGCGACCCCAAGCCTCACCTCTATGTTTCCCGTTGAGTGAGCGTGAATTGGCTGCTAGAGGAGACTATGATATGGTCAAAAGTCTGCACAAACGCATGTGGCCAGATTCTGCTGGAACTATATCCACAGAAGTTCAAAAAGCAGCTGATCATCTACTCATGGAGGCAGCTCTAAACGATGGTAAGGTACTAGATCCACTTTATCTTCAACTTTGGGGCCTGTAACTGGACTATTTCTTTTATTAACAGACTACTTCTGTGGCACTCTACCATATAGTCCTTATTGCTTTTTAACTTGAGTTGTGATGGCACTTTGACATGATTTATCTTCATTCTCCACCTTTGCTCATAGCCAAAAACTTGCATTGTGGACAGCGTGGAGACAGTATGTTATTTTTTCGTTTTTGGGTTCTTTTTCAGGTTGATGTGGCTATAGACAAGCTTACCAGTATATTAGAAGATGGAAGGGAATATCATGGACAAGCAGAGGAGGCATGGTATGTAAACCGATTAGAAATATACCAGAAAGGATAGCAGTAGAAAGTGAACTGACGTACCTAATCTTTGAGTGTAGCTCATCCTGAGTTCTCATAGATTAGAACTATGAGAACTTAGGATGATCTACACTCATTTGGCAAGTTGTAAATATTCCAGGAAGGAGGACCATATTGTGTTCCTAATGGTGTCAATTTGCCAAATGAGTTCCTTTGTGGTTCCAAGTTTTTGGCTTGTTTCCCTTCAAGGTCTTTAGAGCTTTTAGCAGATTATAACTTTTGTTTGAAAATTTCTTGTCAGGAACCTCTTGGGAATTGCATCCAAGTTATTTTTTGCCCACAAATTTTTTGGTTGAAATTGCTATGAACATATCCATGACTCTTCTGAATATCTTTGTAATGCAGGTTGCTGTTTCTGTGGAGGCTTTGTTGGGATTCACTAAATCCATGTTCAGTCCTTATCTACTTCCCCAGGTACACCAATTTTTTTTACCACATTGCACCAAATGCTAGTTTTCAATGTGCTTTATCTTAGGCCAAACCTTGTTTGCGTTCACACCATAAATTAAGCAATCTCTTATGCATTGTTAAACTATACATTCCATTCAGATATCACCTGATCAACCCATTGAGAAGATCATGACGCCACTTGAAGAAGCTCAGCCACTGCAAAGTACGATAGAGTTAAGAAAAGTGGTTCTGCGCTTCTTTAGGGATCCAGTTGTGCCTATTATAGACGACTGGGGAAGCTGTGTCGGACTATTGCACCGTGAAGATTGCACTGAGGTAAGATTGTCTTACTTCCTTTCTCTTCTAGCTGAAAACTATGTCAACGTGCTAGATCAAATATTTTTCCATTTTTCTTTTTTCATCTGTGTTGTGCCGTGCAGTTGAATGCTCCGTTGTCAGCCATGATGCGAAGTCCTCCTCCTTGTGTTACCACCTCAACATCTATCGGTCATGTGATTGATCTAGTACTGGAAAAGAGATATAAGATGGTGGTTGTGGTGAAATACAGCAACATATTTAGTACTGCTTACAGCTCAAGTTCAAGAGCAGTTGGAGTTTTTTACCTATGAGGAATTGTTTAAAGTTTGTTTCCCCTGTTTCAGATTTATCTGGGCCAAGAACCTTGTGGTCGTGTTCGTAGAAGCTGTGTAAAATCATATATATATATATATATATATATATTGCAAATGTGTGCTTCGTTATCTCACTAATTGGATCTCAACTGGAGCAATTTTATTTCACAATTTTCACGTGCAAATGTAGAAGCGTTGAGAAATGATTTCTTACCTCGTTTCATCTTCCAACTTATCAGTCAATTTTCAAAATAAGTGCGTATATATATATATTGTTTTGTTTTGCTGATGAGAAATTTTTTTTTAATTAGTTCACATATGACAGATGGTTATTTCGAGCAGTCTAAAAAATCTCTCATTACTTAAGTTTATAACTCTTATTTAATTTATTTTAATGAATAAACACCTACTGACAAAATTTCAAATATAAATTTTTTAAAAATTATTTCACGCATCAAGTCTATTTCTCTGCAATTTAACGCTAGAGCTGTATCTCCTTTCCCGCCTGGAACATGGCTCGACTCATTGGAGTGGTGTTCTTCTTTTTTTCAATTAAAAATATATATAAAATGAGTTGTTCAAAAAAAAAAGTTCATTTTTTTAATTATAGTGTTAAAAAAGTTTATTTTTTAATTATATCTTTATTTCTTTTAAATAAATTCTATTTTTTATTATTCTATACAAATTGATTTAATAGTATTTTTTTTGTTACATATTTGTGTAAATATAAAGTCTTCCCTTTGAAAGAAAAATTAAAAAGAAAAAGAAAATACAGAGAGTGGGATTAGAATCCAACAGCTATTATTATTAGAAGCCGGCGACGCGTGGCAAAATCAGAGGGGCAATCAAAAACGGAGAAGAAACTGCAAAGACAAAATGCGCCACATCAGAGCGAAACCTAAGGTTTTCTCCAAAGTGAGCAGCGAAAGCAAAAACTAAACCTGGGTTAACAATTGTTTTCTTGCAAGGAAGAAACCAGAAACGGCATGGCGTTTAGAGGGAAGGAGATGATGAAGAAGATAATGAGGAAAGTTGGAGAGAACAATTTGTCTCCAGGAGTGAAGGAATCTTTGAAGAAATGTATACCGGACAGCAAGATTGTGATGAACCGCGCCAAACGCGGTCTTTACGCCGGCAAGCACATCCAGTTCGGGAATCGCGTTAGCGAAGATGGTGGTAACAAGTAAAGTTGTTTCCTTTTCATTTTTTTATTTTATATTTTAGATTGTGCAGGATTATACATGTTGTTGAAAATATACGCATAGCTTATAGTTAGGTATTTTGGGTTGCTTTTACTTTTGGGATTTACTTGATGACTGAATCATAAAGAATTTTTTTTCTCTCTTTTTGTTAAATAACTTGTGATTTTTTTATGGCTGGTGATCTTGACGATTGTTAGTGAGTTAGTATGTTCTGAAATGGTTTGCATTCATTTTTCTGTACATAAATTTAATGGATATGGATTTCTCTATGATTGGATTAGATACTGAATTGAATGTGAGAACTTTTTAATTGACTCTAGATGTTGGTTCTTAGTCTTCAAGCCCTCTACTTCTTGTTGTAGTAATGGATTTGGTGAGAGGATTGGCGAATCTAATAAAGTCTAGTCTACAACTGGGTGATCAGAGGCAATAATTTGGAGGCCACGTTGGCCCCAATGCGGGATAGAAGTTCTGGCCAAGAAGTCAAGCAAAATGAGTAGGATAACATAAGCACCCATGATATTTTATTAATCAAACACATACTTAGGTGGAGTTACAACTTGAAGAACTTGGCATTGCCAAAACCATTAAGGTGAGGATTTAATAGCTTTAGACGTGTCTCTTTGTGTTTAAGATCTAGCAACAATTGCTTTCTATGGTGTATATTAGTGAGTATCATAGACCAAACTCTTCTAAGTGTAAGACTTTAGTGCTTAAAGGTGGGTCTAAATTCTTATAATTGAATAACTTACACGATATTAACATACACTCTTCATTTTTATAAAATGATATGGCAGCAATTCTAAAGTAAATTGCGTGCTAAGTGCTAGTGAAAATAGCTTATTGATACTTGTAATGGTTCAGTGTATCAAGTTGGTGGAGTTAAATGCCCGTCAATACTTTTATTTGGATGGCTTCAAGTTGTTCATGAGTGCCTCATTTTGATTTTTTTTAAACTTGTCAAGGCGAGCAATTTGATTAGAAGTACTTTAAATTGGTCGTTTGCAACCCGTAGTTGCTTTTCCATTTAAGAATGTTGCCAAGCACCAGCTTCAATCAGAGTAATCTTCAAACAATCATTACTTCACAAGTAGTCTTTGCATGCTATTCAAACTTTACCAGAGTTGGCTTGGTGATGATGATGCTTTGTTTTGGATAGATCTTTGTCTAATTCCTATCAATTTATAGTTTTTGATTGTTTTGGCTAGCTTTAAACTGAGTATTGCATTCCGGTACTAGTATAACTGACTATTACAAGTAATTGGTATTTTTTATTTGGCTTTTATGTGAGCAATTTGTGGGACAAATTGCAAAATGAATCGAGTTTCTTTTCCTGCTAACATTGAATTATGGAGTTCTATGTTCTTCACTAATTTGAGGAAGAAGGGTGTATCAATCTCTCAAAAAGTTTTGTTGAATGATGATAATAGGACTAGGAGGACTTGGAAGCCAAATGTTCAGGAGAAGCGACTCTTTAGTTACATGCTAGACCGCCACATTAGAGTCAAAGTCACCACACATGCCCTCCGCTGCATAGACAAGGCAGGAGGGATTGATGAGTACCTGCTGAAGACTCCTTACCATAAGATGGACACAGAAATGGGCCTTTTATGGAAAGCCAAGATCGAGAAGCTTTATGAAGAACTTGGGCAGATGGAGGTCGTATTTTTTACACCAGAGCAAGAAGCCAAGCTTGAACAGGAATTCAAAGACCTGAAACTTGAACAGAGGGCGGCACGCAGGGAAATCAGAAGACAGATTTATGGAGGGGGCTCAAGCAAACAGATGCAAATCGAGGAAGGAAATGCAGATAGCCGGGGAACTGACAATGCAGCGGCATTCTTTGCCGAAAGAAGTCCACATCACGAAGATGTTCCTGAATGGTTGGTTGCTAACTCTTAAAAGTCTTAACCTCCACACTAGCTTGGAATTTTGTTCACATTTTTTATAGTGGCTATCGATTTTTGGGTTATAAATTTTCTTTTATGCTCATTTTTGGATTCAATCCTATGTTATTATTTATTAGGCATTTTAGTCGGAAACATTTTGCTGTTGCACGCTGGAATTTATGTGATATACTTGTTGTAGTCTATTCAACTTGGCATGTAATAAAATCACTGTGTTAGTTTTTCAGTTACTCTCTTAGCATGAATATTTTCAAACTAATATGTTCGCTCTTTAATATTTTCAGAAATAAGGATGTAGTTTAGATACTTATTATAGTGCACTCTAGAAATATGTTTTGAGTGTAAGTCGGAGAAAATTCTGCCCTCACGGAAGAGTTGCATTGTGTAGACTCAAACTCCTGCCTTCTAATTTCAGGGCAGATGTCCTTTACTATCTAGGCCGTGATCTGGGTGGTGAAGGGTTTCAATATTAAATCTTGACTATCACGGTTAATAAAATATATAACTTAAGAGTTTATTTGTTTTTTTATTTAAATTTAAATAATTTTAAAATTGTTTATTTTAAAATTTTATTGTTTGAATGTAATTAAATTAAAATTTTTAAATTTAAATCTGAATAACTAAATGTTATGTTTGAATGAATTAAATATTTTATTTGTTAACATTTATATATATCAATAATTTAATATATTAATTTTAGATTTTTTATAACATATATGTTAACATATTAGTTTCAAATTTTTTATTTTTATAAAAATAAATAATTTTAATATTTATATTTATGGTAAAAAAGTAAATATATCAATTAGAATCAGATTTTAGTTAAATTCATATTTCAATTATATTCAAACTTGAGATGAGAAAAACAAACACTATTTTAATCTTAACAAATATTTTAGTCATTTTAATAAAGGTTTATTATTAATATAAATGGACAAACAGTATTTTAATTTGTAAGAATATCAAAATTTAAAGATCCAAATATTATTATTCATATTAGAGGCATGAGATGACTAAAACCTTCTATAGCGGAGGATTTTGGCAAGATCATAGATGAAAATAAAAAATTTCTTCCAATATTGAAAATAAAAGATTTGTTATAAAAATTGTATAAGTGTTATGTTTGAAATTTCTTTTATGCTCATTTTGAGTTTTAAATTTTCTTTTATTGTTGTATTTTCAATGAAAAATTTCTTCCAATAAAAAAAAGTAGTTATTATTGTATTTTGTTTGTAATTACGATGTTTTTATTATAAGTGATAAATATTATTTTTTATTTTATATATAATATATATAAAGTAATTTCATACCATTATACATGAAATTTCAAACATACCTCTTGTACAATTTAAATTTTCAACAAGATTTCAAAAATACCCTTACTTTTAAGGAGAATGTCCGATATCCACTCTTTATTTAACCTAATACCTTAACACCCTCTCTTGTTTTACAAATATCTCATCACTTTCCTACCATTACTTCAGTTAATGAATTAACATTAGTTTTTTTAATAAAATTATTTATTTAATTTTTTAATAAAAATACTTATTTACTTTCACGACTGTAACACCAAAAGCTTTTGTTTTTAATACCCTCTAACAAATAAACTATCAAAATCAACAAATATCCCATCATCTAAATATGATTGGAACTCACTCTTTTGACGATCAATCACCTCAGAAACCATAAAATTTCTAAATCCCAACCTACGAGCAATTTGTCTCTTAATAAAAGGCACCAAAGTATGAGAGATAGGATGCATAGTACTATTAACACTAGCACTAGAACTAGAATTAGTAGAACACTCATATAATTTAAACTTTAATTCATAATCTTTAATCATATCAAAATAAAGATTATGAACTCTCTCAATCTAAAATGGTGAGGCATTGCCATATACCATAGAAAAATAATACTCAATCAATTTCATCTTAAATCCCGAATCTAACATGGTGGCCACCGCTAAAATCCCTTGAACATCCTTCCAATATTTATTAAATTTACCTATCATGATTGTTGTCATTTTTCTAATCTCTTCTTAGGAAGAATCAAGCCATTCATTCAATGACAACCTAATATCATAAATGTGCACAAAAAAACAAATTAGAAGTTGGGTACATGTACCCAAAATATTTGTGTGACATCGTAAAACGGCTTCAAATTATTCTCTAATATTTGAGCCAACTGTCACTTTTACTCACTTGACAAATTTTTATATTGTGTCTCAAGTATCTTTAATCTACTAAACAAAGCTTTTTCTCTAAGGCAACAAAAATCATCAAATAAGTGGAGTTCCACCTAATTGTACAATCAAGTACCAACTCTCTAGTACATGAAATATTCAACCTACGAGCAACTTCATCAAATTTTTCCTTTTTTTTATAGCTATTGTTCTCTAATATGACACACTCTCACTAACTTTAACAATTGTAATACCAATAACAAACAAATCATCTTTAACAATTAAATTTAAAATGTGTGTAGTACAACGAATATGAAATAACCTTTCATTCACTATCAAATCACTTTTATCAAGCTTCTCCAACAAAAATAAAATCATGCGATCATTAGTAGAATAATTATCAACAGTTAAAGCGGATATCTTTCGATCTATATTGAGATCTACCAAAGTATTAAATAATGCATCACATAACACTTCGTTGGTATGTGAATATTTGACATACATAAACCTATACACATAGAAATTTTATCCCTCCCCTAATCCTGCGAAATTTTTGTCATCCCTACAATAACATTAACATAACTACATATGCTAAGTAAAATAAAAAAAACTACATATTGAAAGTCTTAACTCAAATATATACACTCACTGTTAAATAAGAAGTTTCATATTTGAAAGTAATTGTTGTTTATTGGAGAAAGCTAATTAATAATAATTAAAGAAAGCAATTTTAATTTTAATTTTGTTAAACGAGAATGATATACAGTTCTTCTTTTTACATTATAAGACCTCCCATCTAGAGGTAAAAAAAAAGTATTATTTTTATTTGATTTAAGAATCTGATGCTTCTATCAAATTTTGGTTAAAAAACTCATATAGTAAGATGAATTTTATATATAAAACATTAAGGGCTTTAATGATATATTATCATAGTAATGACTTGAAGTGAGATATGGCAAAAATATAAGGGCTAAATCGTATTATCCATACGCTTTTCCATGAAACTGCGGCGAACACGCTTTCGTGTTAACCCGAGTATCTTGTCTGAGAATTTTCTGACTTCAGAGCCCCGCTTCTGCTATAAATACTCATATTTCAGCTCAGTTTTATGCATCAGTCTCACTTCAAACGAAACCAAATGGGCAGGCATCATCAAAACTGGTTATTCGTCTTTCGTGACCGCCTGAGCACCTCAGTGAAGAAGCTAAACTTTCTCTTATGTCTTTTGAAGCTGAGCAAATGGCGGTTAGCTTCAACCTGCGGCGCTGCGGGTTTTTCTCATCGTAGTCGTTCATGGAGCTTCAACGATCGTTTAGGGTTGGAAAATTGCATTGCTGATGATCAAGAATCTGATGAGAGTAATTCTGTTAGAACGCTTCAAAGAACAAAAAGTTGTGTTAATTCAGGTTCTGATGACGACGATATCAATCGTCGTGCAGACATTTTTATAGCTAATTTTCGTCGCAGACTTTTGTATGAAAAGCAGGTTTCTTTGGAGCTAAGTTACCGTCGAGGAAATTAATATTATTGACAAACAGTAGCTCTGAAGCTGTCGATCGAGGATGTGAAAAAAATATGTACGACTGTGTTGTGTAATTAATTTGTTGTGTAATTAATTTGTTGTTTAATTAAATTTGTTAAATTTTGATTTATTTTTATTGGGCGATTACAACAATGCATAACCTGTAACAATTTCAGAATATTTCATATAATCTTATAACAACATGCACGGAAAGGAAAACAATATTTAAGAAGACAGTTTTAAGCTTATACAACATTAATATTAATTTTCAACAAACTATAGAGTTGAAATTAATTTATAACGCTACAACACTCGACTCCAATTTGATCTGAAACTCTTTCAAATTCTGTCTCAAATCTAACAAACGAGCTTCATAATTTTTTTTTTAATTTTTCTTTTTTTTTTTTTTTGTCTAAAAAGAACTGACCTTTAATTGGAGCTTCATTCATTTGGATCCTCCCGATTCATAATCTATGACGGTTTCAAATGCTCCAACCAAAGCTTTAACTTTGTTCTTCCTCTTCTCAAGCAGCTTACTTGCTGTCTCCTCAATCACGTCATTATACGCCGTCGGCGATTCCTTCTTCCCTCCCTGAGTCTCCGATGCTGCTGCATTCGCTGTCTCGCGTTCTTGTACTTTTCCTTCATCACCATCTCCTATTTCCAATTCTTGTCCTTCCTTCCCCTTAACCCCTTCGCTTCCAGCTTCCTCATCTTTTTCTTCCATCTTTTTCTCATCCCCGATTTCTTCAGCAGAAATTGTGTTTTCATTTTCAATTTTCCGATCTTCGTCTTTCTCTTCAATCTCAGTTACCGCTTTTGCCTTAACCTCTTCTGTCACAATCTCATTCGGGCAACCATTGCAGCTTTCCTCCTCTTTGCTTAAATTATAATTCTCTGCGCTTTCTTCTCGTTGAGTATCAGTTTTTTCCATATCAGTTTCTTCATTTTTCCCTGCTTGGTGAACACTTCGATCTTCTGAAGTACACGTGGCCATGTCGCTAGGTTTTATCTTCTCAACTTCGCCATTATTAGATTCTTCAGTATCTACAGCATCAAGTAGTGATTCTTCCCCGTTTTCAGATTTTGTCACATAAGAATTCACTTCTGGCTCACTCTCTACCTTAACTATTTCCTTGTCTTCACGATCCAACGTTTCCGTCGAATCCTGACTCGAAGCCTTCGAAGAACTAGGTGCAAAAGCATTACAATAATCCTTCCTATTAGGCGAAGCAATCGATCCCTTCTTCCCAACCTTGGAGAAAACTGGCTGAGATTTCATACCCTTGGGAGTTTTCGAATCCTTATTACCCACAGGTTTCGGTGATGAAACTACACTCTTACCAGAAAAAGAAGAAGATCGGACAATTAATTTTCTCTCACGAGGAACTACAGGAGCTGGAGATGATGTACCGGTACTTCGGTCTCGCTGACCTGGAGAAGTAAGCCCTCTGTGTGCCCTAGGAGAAGAGGACGGGGGCTTGTCAAATGATCTTCTTCGAAGAAGTTTTTCTTTATCATCGGCAGAATTTTTCTTCAAAAGTTTCTGAGATTCAGGCCGTGAACTAATTGTAGGTTTGAGATAATTTGGAATAGGTTTTTCTTTGTTGTCAGAACGTCCTTGCCTGCTGCTGCTTCTTTGGCTACTGGTCTGAGAATTAAGTGAAGGGGATGTTCCTCTCTTCTCCTTCCCCATAGCTGAATTCTTTGTTCTTGATGTTGTCGCCATGAATCCAGAAGAAAAATTTACAGAGCCTGCAAAAGAACTATTAGTTTAGTTAATTAATACATTGTCGATAAATTGATGAAAACCAAATAAATGTTAAAAAGTACAACGTACGTACCTTGATCAAGAGAAAAAGAAATTCATGGAGGAGCAAGAGAAAGGGAATTGAATCAAGGAGAGAAAATGGGAGATGGAAAGTGAGTATTATATATATTATATGTGTAAATAAAATTTTGATAAAAAGGAGCGTGAATTGCGCAGCACAACTCATTTGGGTTTGCAATTATAATTGGTGGTGAAGGTGGAACATAAATCAACTGATTTCTATCCAAACTGTGATCATCGAACAAATAATCCGAGGCATATGGAGTTGACCCCTTCCATCCAGTTAATAATTAAAAAAAATGGATAATAACATTTGGGTCACTACGTTGTTACTTTTTTCAAATAAGTACATTGTCTTGTCATCTCTGTGACTATAACTCTACATTATTGAAATATTTTTTTACTGATTAGCTTACAATCTCTTATATATGTTCATAATTTGTCATTTTAGTTGGAATTAGATATCCATTTGTTATAAATGAATAAATTATGTTTTTTTTTTAAATATAAAGATATAGGGATGCAGAAGATATTATCGTAAATAATTAATACAACTAATTTCTTTTTATTTATTTGGTTCTTTGATACTCACGCAACTGCTCTGCACATCTCATAATAATAATAATTAAAAAATAAGTAAAACGATTCCGTTCTTATATCCCATATCCATATGCCTTGGAATTTAAGTGTCGCTGGATTACAAGGAGATATTAAAATAATGGAAATTATATATTATAAGATATATATGATTAATTGCGTGGAGAGGACTAAGGATTTGTTTGGTTTGGCTTTTTAAATAAAATTTGTATAAGTAAAACTTTTACAAATAAAGTTTTTGAAAAAAAAAATTAATCCATTAGTTGTGAATTAAAAACTCTTTTTATAATAATTAATTATTTAATTGCACAATTTTATAAGTACTTTTATATAATTAAATGACTAAAAGAGATATATCATGGAGAGAATAAACGCACGGGAAAGAAAAGAGACAATAGTGAGAAATTTTTTTTCATGTTTATGCCTTTAACTGCGTATTAACAAAATTTAATTCAATATTTCAAAAAAAATATGAATAAACAAAACTAATTTATTGTTATAACAAAACTAGTTTCATGAATATTATAAATTAGACTTTAATAAATAAAAACAATAAAAATAAATTAATTATTTATAGGTTTAAATGTAGGATATGAACCAACTTTATAGAATTTGTTATACGGATGGTGATTAATGAGAGTTGTAATTATTATAATATAAAAGACAGTTAAATAGGGTTTTGTTTTTATTATGACTATACGGTGAAATTAAAAATAATATTAGGATATTCTTGATATTTTATACATTTTAAAAAAAAAGAAAAAATTTTATGAATTATGAGAAGAAACCCAAATTTTAGACTTTAGAATTTTTTCAACTTTTTTTAATCTATTACAAATTCTTTTTCATGACAATTAAATAACACTAAAAAAAGAAGTTTTTTAATATTGAAAAAATCCTTTAAACTAATAAAAAAACAAACCAAATGGAGGTCCTGGACTGGACTTGGGGCATGTATTTGCCCCGGCCCACAAGAATTGTTGTCAGGAGGTCTTCATGTTCTCTACGTCGCTGATGATACATCAATATCTTGTCTTTATATCAGTTGTATTAATTTATTTTAATAAATTTAAGTATTTGATCAGTAATTAATAAAAGTAATTATAAAAAGATTAATATTGATCACCTAATTAATATATATGTGACAATTATTAATCTACTTATTGTTGGCTGCAAGTAATCTTTCAATCGTTAAAAATGTAAGTAATAACAATATTAATTATTGTATCAAAACAACTTGTAATTAATCTGTGTTACGTCATGCTGTCTTTGTTTCGCCTTCCACGCCAATCGAATTTGGAATACCAGACCTCAACAAGAAGTTGCTTCCGGTAGCACCCAAAATTAAAAATAAAATAAATAAAAAAAAGACTTTGGAGTTGGTACGCTTTTTGGCTGATCGTGTT
The DNA here is from genome assembly GCA_028052125.1 of Melia azedarach. NCBI lineage: Eukaryota > Viridiplantae > Streptophyta > Magnoliopsida > Sapindales > Meliaceae > Melia > Melia azedarach. Next base: position 14,540,931 of record CM051403.1, read on the forward strand.
GTGTATAATAGGCTTTGCCCACTAGAGTCTTGACACGTTCACCAAAACCAAACCATTTCGCCAATTTTAGTGGCTTAAGCCAACTTGCCCATAATCTCTTTTTGTGACTAATTACTTAATTGTTTCCACAAATAGATGATTATAACTCATCTCGTGCTTCGAGTCAGATATTAATTATTAATTAAGAATATTATTATTATTATTATTATTATTATTAATCGTATGAATGATTAATTAAGCCTTATCTTCTATCTTGCTAGCAAACAAGAAGATGAAAGCATAGAATTACATCATCAATTGGTATTGATGGAGAGCTTGATCCTCTCTTATCCTTACACTTGGCATACATGCAAGCAAAATTTAGATTATATTCTACTTTTTTTTTTTTCTCTTTTACTGTGTATTATTTAACATTTAAATATATTTAATATATAAAAATCGTTTTCTTCTTCTTATCAATGTTTATTTTCATTCTCTCGTTGAAACGGTATGGCCCTTTGGGCCTTACTTTATGGGATTCGGTTCCGCCCCTTCCCCACTAAGTTTTTATTTTCCCAATTATAAAAATTGAAGGGTTGAATACATATAGATAAATTATTAAATTAATCTTAAATAACAAGCTTCAACACACAAAGGAGGAGACACGATTAATCGATGCACATAATAGAAGTGCTTTCTAATTAATCAATGCATTCTAGGAAAAAGCACTTCTCCCACGAACTTAATTATTTTATTTTATTAATCGTGCTTTCGATGGCCTTACATTACGATTACACGGGTGTTTTCTCGTAAAAATACTTCTTTTTCTTCACAAAATCGGCAACCAATATTTGTTGTAAACCCATCATTTTTCTATTGATTTTAAATGTAAATGCAGACATTTTTTAATCACCTTTATTTTATTTATTGCGTTCTTCTCGAAATAATGCCTTTTGATTTGATAATTATGGATGGCTGGTTCGGTTCACTTGTCAAAATTGGCCACCCCGTCCCGTATTATTCTTTGTTACCTACCCCTAATTAATTCCTCAAAATTAAAAAGGGATGATAATATACTTTAAAAGAAAAATAAAATAAAATAAAATAGATAATGATATTTCTGTAGATGTTCTAAATTTCAATACTCTCAGTACTACTGTTATCAGAAATTAAAACATTCAAATTGTGTAAATTATATTATAATTTATTGTTTCACTAATATTCAAAGACAGAAATATTTTACAAATTTAAAGTAATTTATTGTTTTTTAAATTATAGTACAACAACTAAAGTCTAAATTTGATTTTATGTAAATTTATTTTTCATACTTGTATGTAATAATGGTGCAACATATGTCGTTCATATTTTATTCATGAATTATTAAAAGCACAGATTATTTTTGTAATTATGGCTGTAAAGCTGAAAGACCTTTATATTATCATTGTTTTTGTTCCGGAGAAATAAATAAAAATTAAAAACAAAAATGATATTATAAATTTAGAAATTGTTGATGGCTATCGGCAATTGGGTAGCAAGACAGCGACGCCGGACCCAAAGCCTCTAAAGAGCGTGGCGCTCACTCTTGTTTGTTAGGACCAAATTGCCCCTAGTCTCCCTCCAATAGCCCTCCCCTCATTAAACCTCGCTTTACATAAAAAATTTCATTTATAATGAATGAAAATGAAATATCAAAACAATACTTTTGAGTTAATTTTTTTTATTTATACTAGTCACATAAAATTTTAAAAAAAATCTGCAGATTACCACAGAAAAAGCCTAGGCCACAAATTTTAAAATGAAATTAAAGCAAAGCAAAGGTAATGAAACAGAAATAATAGAGACAAAGAGAATAGAACCAAGGACATAACCTTTGGTCAATTCAAAAATTAAAAGCCATCTTTATCAACTGAGAGCGCGTGTCAATCACGCTCTTTGACTTCGCGTATGAATACACACTAGAATCCCCCATAATACTTAATTTAACAAAAAGGAAATTAATTAATTAGTAAATAAAGGTTAGGCGGCTGCGGTTGGATGTGACGTGGGACCCATGCGTTGTTTTAATCCTTCCCGTCCAGAAAAATAAGCATGTGTCGTCAAATTAACACCATGACGCCACGCGTCTTCACCTGCCGTCGATCTTTGACTCCCCTAACCCAAAATGAACGGCTGAGATGTTGCCATTCTCTCCTTTTCTTGTTAGGACTTAGGACGGCACTGCTTCCTAGTTTTTCCTTTTTAGGCTTAGCATATTGCATTCGACTTCCTCTCCGGTTTTTCGTCCGATATTCTTAAATTATTTTCTTTCTTTTTCCGTGCAAAATTAAATAATTTTATTTTTAAATTATAATTAATTTAAAATCCTTAATTTAAAAAATATAAAGCTTTGGACTTTGGCAGCAGAGCCTTTGGATCGTTCACAGACGTTTTTGGACTCTCTTCTTTCTCCCCTCTTTCTCGAAAGAACACCAAACACGTCGCTGCCCGAATCTGTCTGTAGTTTTTCACGGAGGATTGAAGAATCAAAGAAAGGTATAACAAGAATCTTGAATCTTTATTTACTTGAATGTATTCGTTACTTGAGTTTTCTTGATACCAGCTTTTTTTTTCAAAAACTTCTTTTTGGGTTTTTATTGTTTTATATCCTTGAATTGATTTCTCTTGCTTTAATTCAGGTCTTTGCTTGGTGGGTTTTTTTTTTTTTTGGGCAAAAAAAGAAATATATATCTTTTTTGAACTTAGAAACCTGTTCAATGAATTGAGTTTCTGTTAATTTTGACTTTCTTTTCTTCGAATTTAGAGTATTAACTGATTAACGTTAGGTGGTGTTCTGCTTTTTAGAATCCGTTAATCACGGACAAAGAGTTTTTTTTAAAAAATATTGTTGTTCTAAAAATAAAAAAAAATGAAAATAGAACGATCGTGTGGAGAGTGATTCAAGCAACAAAGGCTTTCGCCTTAAAAAAAGAAGAACCCCACTTTTCTTGGGATCTAAAATTTGGCCATGTGACCAAATGTTATTCTCTTTTTTTTTTTTATGTTTCTTCAGAGAAGATTTCAATTTATCTTTTCGTATTCTTTATCTAACTATTTGTTGTTCTGTTCTTTTTATGGGTATGATTTATTGAATTCATAACAAAGGTATTAATTTTTTTGGGGGGGGTTTCTGACAAGCTGTGTTTTAATTTTTTGTTTTATTGTTATCTGACTTGTGTTTTATTTGGTGATCTTTGTTATACTAATTCTATACCCTTTTCACAATTCAAAGCTCCATATCAAAATATAAATTTTAGTTAGCTTTTTTTTTTGGGGGGGGAAGGGGGTTCTGCAAATAAATTGATGGAATAAGGAATATAATTTTCATTGAAATTGCGAAATAAAACTTTAGAATGAAAGAAATGCTTGTTGATCCTTCTATCGTGTGAAGCTTGCTCTTGGTAATGCCGTCATTCTATCTTTATCTTAGGGTAAAGATATATGATACTTCTTCCACGATACTTTGCTCTTATGATGTTACTTAAACATAATTTGTACTTCTCAGGATGTTATTCTTTATTTATTTCCATTTGTATGTTTGTTTTTTTGTGCCTACATTTATATAGGAAGTGTCTGTATCATCCTATGAGTGTTAACAATCTCTTGAGCAATTATTACAGTGAAGGCAAAAGGCTAGAACCTTAGAAACTGACTCTAATTTTATGTTTGAGAGAGATGGCTGCATTTTAGGAAAAGAGCCAGGGATGGATGGATGTTTTGGCAGACGTCATAAAAAGTTCAATAAAGAACCACAGTTATTTATCTACGGTGTTTGGATGTAAATTGGTTCATGTCTTTGATGGTTTCTTACTTAGTAAGGTAGTATAGACGGGCCTAATTGATAATTTCTCTGGACTTAAAATGTTTGCTTATAACATGGTGATACTCTTCGCAAGTTGGTGTGTGTTTCATACTGTGTTCCAGTGTATAATGTTCTTGCACTTACAAGAACAAGCTCTTACATATTTTGAAGAGATGCACGTGATGTATAGCAGAAGGCATTAACAATCTGAATTAATTTTTCTGAGTTGTTTTTCTGTTTCAGATTTAAGGGATTGTTAGTGGATACATGGATGGATACTCCGGTAAAAGAGCTGTCGATGGACTTGTTGTCTCTAGAAAGAATTCCGGTCTTGTCTTGAGGGATACTGTCAATAACAGAGACAGAAATGCTCAAATTTGCAGCCGAACTGGATGCAGTGGCAGACTGAACTCTGTGAAAGGTACTCAAATTGGCTGCACAGAGAAAGCCAAATCTTCTAGGCCTTCATTTCGCCCTTCTTCTAGTGGCAAAGAATTGATTGGAAGTTCCTCAAGGACTTGCTCAGCAGTCAGCAATGCAAGAAAATCCTCCACAAATCCTAGGAAGAAGCTGCCTTCTCAACTTGAAACTGATTCGTCTGAAACTAGCAGTGTTCATGATGAGCCAGATGTTCCGGAACTCATAGCCCCACCTGGAAAGATTCAAAGAGGGCTCCAACCTGAAACTGAAGATTCTGATTCTAGGGAGGTTATTGTGATGGAAGAGGGAAGCTCTAGTGTAGCATCAAATACAAGATCCCGTAGGAACTTCCATCAAAGATCTGGAGTGGGTAGTCAAGATGTTTTAGTTGGTTCCTCTGTGCCTTTGGTGCCTAGAAATCCCAGCCAGGCAACATCTGCGAATACCAACAGGCATGGCTTGAGAAATTTAAGATGCAATTCGATATCTGATGTCATCCCCTCTAGTAGTGGTTCATTAGCGGACTTAAGCTTTAGCAGAAAAAAGGACATAGTTAAAAAAAGAAATTCAGAAGGAGGAAGCAGTTCATCCTCTAGAGGGAAGAAGACAAGTGAAACGTCGTCAGAACTGCGGAATCACAATTCTACTGATGGTATCTCCATTTATGATTCGAGACGAAGCAGAAATTGGACCCCTAATCGGGATAATGGTGTTACATCAGTTAGAACAAGAAGATCAACAAATAGTACCTATCGGATGAGGCTCTCTAATCAAGGAAATGGAAATAGTGTAGCACCGAATGAGTCGCCTGTTGTGATACCAAGACTGCCTGAATCTGATATATCTGTCAATCAAAATGTTCCTACTTCATCACCTCAATTTTCCGCAGAAATTCCCTCAGGTCTACCAAGTTCTTACAGCCCACCAGGTAGTAGCAATGGAGGCTTACGAGGTCTTCTGCCTGGTAATCCTTCAGAAGTTGGCATTCCTCGCTCTGTAGTAAATCGTGATAATTTTGGACGCTACAACATTGATGGTATTGCAGAGGTATTATTATCTATTGAATGTTGGGAATTATATTTTCTTTTGTATGACAACATCCCATTATGTGTCGATAAGATTTTATTTAAATGGATCAGAGATTTTGTCTGGAGCAGCCAATATAAATTGTTTCATGACATGGTTGTTTTAGGGCAGCTCATGTGTAATATATTGCTTTCATGACATGGTTGTTTTAGGGCAGCTCATGTGTAATATATTGCTTTCATGACATTCTAAATAGGTGGAAGCTCTTGTGTAATATATTGCTTTTGTGACTTTTAAATAGGTGTTGCTGGCGCTTGAGAGGATTGAACAAGATGAAGAGCTATCATATGAGGTAGTCAAATTTTTTTGGTTTATGATTCCATTTCAAATTGCCTGTTCTCCTGAAATTTTTTCCCATCTTGCAGCAATTACTTGTTCTGGAAACCAATTTACTCCTTAATGGCCTAAACTTTTATGATCAACACAGAGACATGAGACTGGATATTGATAACATGTCATATGAGGTATGTAACTACATTATGTTAAAATGCTGCAAATTTGGATGCAACTTTTCCCTGGCTTGTAGCTTTTGTGCTTCTATTTCTTTCTGTGCTATTGATACTACTACTCAAGTCAACACATCATTTGTAATGAATTCAAAATCAGCTTGCCTTATGGCATTTTACTTGTATCATGGCAGGAATTACTGGCTCTGGAAGAAAGGATGGGTTCAGTGAGCACTGCACTAACAGAAGTAGCAATATCAAAATGCCTTGAGACAAGCATCTATCAATCTACACCCCTTAAGGAAGGGAATTTCAGCTGTAGCAGGAGTAATGACGATGTTAAGTGCAGTATCTGCCAGGTCTGTCTAGTGAAATACTCAAAACATCTGCGAACTCTTCTTGCATTAATAATTTCATCGAACCAAATCCAATAATCTATCCGATTCTCCTGTTGGTAACTGTTATAACAATTGTATCCATGCTGTATACAGTTTGCAAACTTTATTCTTCTGTAAATACGTGTCGTCTTATATTTTGGCAGGAAGAATATGCTGCTGGAGATGAAATTGGAAGATTGCATTGCCTGCATAGGTACCATGTTGCGTGCATAGAGCAGTGGCTACGGCTAAAGAATTGGTGCCCAATTTGCAAGGCATCTGCAGAACCCTTGACCACTTAATTCTTTTGTTTAAAATGATGCAGGAGATTGACTTCTTTATTTTAATTTTTTTAAGAAAATTGTACAAATTAAGTGCTGTCTCTGCATCTGTTTCTTTTATGTAAATAACAAATGTCTTTCATGTCTATGAATTAATAAACCCAGACGGACAGGACAGGCAGTGGCGGCTGTTCTGATGTGGGAATTCCATTTCTTCTCTTTTTATATAGAAAGAAGCTGTGAATCAAATTTGCTGGCTGCTGTTTTTTTTTTACTGTATTTTATTTCCACTGCAATTGGTTAAAGAGTTTAGATAAGGCATGAGTCGAGCCAAGAGTAGTAAATTCATGGAAATAAAAATTAATTGTTTGTTACGCGTAAACTAATTGTAAAGAGAGAGCGTTCGTTATCGGAGGCCCCCAAAAGAAAAGACATTCGGACAAAGATTGTACTAAAATAACAAACGAGTCGGACAAAAGTAGTAGTAGTTCTGTGGATAAACAGAGAAATGCTTATTTATTCAACCATGATGATTAATAAACTGTGGAGATGAGAGAGGAGGTTTAAGTGAACAAACAAGTTCAACCCGTACGGGAAACTCGAACAAAACATGCTACCACCCAAACAATTCAATTGAGCGTATTTGTGTCTGGAAGTATTATTAGATGAATTCTGCAAGCAGGAAAGCAAAATTCTTATACTCAGATTCTACTGCTTGCATTAAAAAATCAACTCCTAATGAAAATGCATATTGCATGCTCATAAAATATTTTATATTTCAAGCAGCCTTGAGCAACAGAATCTAGTTGTAATGCACCAATCTCTTAGCCACCGAGAAATAGCTTTGCCTGTGTAGAGCTGAATTGACAAAATCCCAACAATTTGAGGTATTAACCTGAGACATGTTTCTCCACTTTAACAAGAGCTACTTTCATGAATGATTGCTCGTCTGCAGAATACCTGCTCTAAATTTTACATCCGAAATCATGCATTCTGCCACCAAAACTGGCGTAAATAAAAAAGGACCAAAAACAATATTATGATAGAACATCCGCCGAAATAAGTTTGAATTTCGCTGAATACCGTTTTATCAATATCATTGTTTTTTAATTCTCTGTTCAAATGTATTATGAAAATTTGGCATCTGATTTAACAATTTTTCCTGTTAATTCATGAGCTCTTGATGAGAAGAATCCATAAAGGTGATCTGACAAGTACTTAAAACACTAACCAAATTTCACACTAAGAAATACATATTGCCTTCAAAGGGTCAGAAAAACATACCTCCTTTAAGCAGCTTATGGCATCCAAATAAGAAGCAAAAGGTTCCAAAGTAAGAATATACATGTATACGAATGAACATATATATATATATATATATATATATATATATATATATCCAGGAGAACAGAAAATTAGATATCTCCAGGAGAACTCAAAAATAGTAATAACAATACTTCACCAGACAATTTTTGTGTGTCATTAAGATGATATTAGAAGATTTAGGAGTATTAAATGGATGTCAATTTGTTATTACTATTGGAATTTCAATCAATTCTCAGATTCTAAAATTACATACAGAGCAATACTTGCGGCTCTTACATGAGTGATTTTACCTTTCACCAAGCTGCAAAACAGTATGCCTGCAAAACTTTCTTAGATTCCTCATCAGCTATAATTTACATGAAAAGGCTCGAGATCTCCAGAAGCAATGGCAGGAGACGGCCAACATCAGTGTAATCATACAACAGGGCAACCAAGCTTGAGATTCTATACTTGGAAGAAACCCTGCTTGGTTGCTATTTAATGATATCCCAATGCTTCCAGGATCTGAAATGGGAGAATACAGATGTCTTGATGCTCAATCCCATAATTTATCTTGCAAGGGCAAGAGCATTATCTTAGAGGCAGCCATCTAGTTCGTTGGGCCATCAGCATGAATGGGTTCTTCAAAGATTTTCCAACAACGTCATCAAGCCCTTTGAACCAGAACAGACTGACCCAATCATAGCTATGGGATAGAAAAATCTCTGTACCCATTTTTCATTCCTCGAATGATTGCATGCAAATTTTCTCCAGCAGCAGCGGCCAATCTTCACCAAGTTGCCGCGGATTGAGTTCCATGGCAACCTTAAAATCACGCAAAGATATTGAGCGTTGTGTTCGCTGGTCCTGTGTAGCTTCTATAGGCCCACTGGTATTCGGCATGTGTAAGTGATTACTAGGCCACATGCTGTTTATAACCCTACCATGAACCTGTGGTTGCTTATTCACAGGCTGCCTTCTTGATTCATGCGCAGACCTTGCTCCAACCAACTCAACACATGACTTGATCAACTTCTTCAGATAAACATCCAACATATTATTTAATGTATTAGCACATTCCAACGAAACACCTTCAAGGCCCTGTGCTGCTGCAATCTGCTCCATACGTTTCTTCAGTGTCTCTGAATCAGACAGTCCAATGCTGTCATAATAGCTTAGAAAATCACCAGCATTTGCTGTTGAAATGGGTTTGCGGGCCCCACCAACACTAGCTGAGCAAAATGGTATCCCAAGGGGTGCAACTAGAGGACTTCTAGAGAAATTTAAGTGGTTAGCCTGCTCCACTTCTTCTTCTCTATCCTCAAACACAGCACCTCCAGTCTGATCTTTACTAGGTTTCCTTGGTTTTTCAGTGGGTCGAACCGATCCCTCCCTTTCATTCTGGGGTTGCTCCGCGAGTGCATCAAGATGCTGAAGTGGTCTCTGGTAATCGCAAGGAGTCAAATCCCCATTTTCCATATGAAGCTTGCTACCACTATCTTCTGTGCCCACTGACTGATGTGAAACACATTCAACCTTCCCATTTGGCCCCAGCAAACTAGGCCTATCTCTGACCTTCCGATCACGAATCCCAGATCTAATCTTTCGTGGGGAAACTGGCAAAACCCCATTCGACCAACTAGGAACATTTTGGTTTTGGTTCGGAACAAGGGACCCACCTTGCTCATGGCCATCTTCAGTACTAGGAGAACTTCTTACACCTTGTGTAACAGATTTAGCAAGTGCCGTTTTCTGAACTGTTGGCGGGGTCTTGGCCTGACATGCATTCTTCAAGATAGAACGAATCAACTGATTGTGCAGTGGGAGATGTTCTCTCCCAAGCAGGCGAAGACATGATTGGTCAAACTGACTCTTACCTAATTTCTGACTCAAAAACCTATTCAAGCAGTAAAAATACTTTTTTGATCTCTCGGCCCCAATCTTCTTTACAATCTGAGTTTTCAATTCAGCCAAATCAATTCTAGAGCCCTGCTGAGGTTGCATTTCTCAACAAACAGATTCACACACCATCCACAGAACCACAAATCCACCAAAAAGAATTAAAATTTAAAAAAAGAACCACCAAAATTTTGTTATTCCCACATCCAGAAAACCCTAAATTCGCCCACCCCCATACCCCCAATATAAATCAAGCTCTCAAACCCTTCATATCTCCATAAACAGACACGAAAACAATACACCAACAATAATAAAAGAAAAACCCAGAAACCTAAATTGCAGACAAAATTACAGTTATTTCCGTTTCCAAACAACCCTAAATTCACCTACCCACAAACCATACAACGCAAACCCGAATCTCATCTTCTCAAGAAACCAAAACCCTAAGAGATCAAAGTGACTGCAGAGCTCATTTGGCAACCGCAAAAACAACCCAAATTCATTCAAATTCGAAATAAATCAAAACCCTAACTCCAAGTAACAAAACAGAACTTTGCCCTCCCGCGAACTGCACGAACCGCAAAAGTATATCACTGCACCGATTAAATTAGAACCCTTTATCCTTTTTACCCAATTTATAAGCTCAGCACTTCAAATTTCAAAATTTGAAGTTCAACAAAAGAGATCAGTGAGTTTAACGATTGAGTTTAGAACAGAGCACGAATTGCAAAAAGAAATCAAATTCCCTATAAACGAAGCACAATGAAGACTAGAAACCAAGCTTCAGAGTATAACATCAATGTTTACAGATTGATTAAACCCTGACCTTAACGAACTTTCTGAATTGCAGGGAAATCGAAGCTTCACTTACTTCGTGTCCGGTTCTTCCCGTTTTCGATTTTCCCCCTCTATTTTTCTCTCTGTCTCCCCTTCTATGCCTCAATTATTCGAAAATTTCCACAGCATTTTTTCTTCTTGCTCTCTGATTTGTATTCAACTTCGCTTCGTTTAGCTCGATCGCAGCTTTTTTTTTTCCTCTCTCTCTCTTCGCTCTCTGCTTTCTCGGTAGCTCTCAAAGGTCTCACCTTGTGTTTTTTTAGTGTAAACGTGTTTAATTCTCATTTTATGTTCGTATTATTATTTTATTTTTTCCTTATTTTTGTTTCCTTTTATCTTTTAAGTTTCTGATGTTGTAATAAAAAATTTTTATTTTATTTTGTTTTTTGAAATTCCGTTATTTTTACACAAGTATTTACAAAGGTTGACTCTCTTATGTTTTTCAAAAGTTTGCTTTCAAATAACTAATTTTTTAATACAATAACTAATTTATGATGTTGTCTAAAAACAAATTTAGTGATTAATCCTAGTCTTACAAAATAAAGATCGTCTAGTTTTACATTATGGATTATTACTTAGGACTTCAACTATTACAAGTCATTGATTTTTATTATTGTTGCTTCAATTAAATTATCATTTGGTTGTAATTACTAAAGTAATTAATTACACCATTATCCTTAATTCCCTAAATAATGTAAATATTTTTCTTCATAATCTTGAACTATAAAATTATTTTATAGCCCATTCACATTTTATAAAATGCAAGCTTTAATAGAAATTTAAACAACATAAACATTATATTAAGCTACAAACAAAAACAATGTTAAAATTAAATTTGCTAAAGTTTTTTATTTAGATACTGTCTATTGAAGACTATGATAAGTAACAAATACTTTAAAACATACTATAAAAATATATTAAAATTATAAAAAATAAATAGTGCCATCAAAAGATAATAATGTTATATTATATGATAGGAAATTAAAAGTTAAAAATAGTAGCATCTAAGTATAATTATTTAATTAAAATTTCTGGTATATAAATTTATTGATTTTATTTACTCAAAATTATAAGTGCTCATTTCGTTTTTTTCTATTAATAATTTTTTTTAATAATAAAAGTTATTTTTAAATTTTTTGACGTCGTTTAATTGAAATTTTTTGAGAATTAAAAAATTTTAGAAGTCAAAAATTTGAGTTTTTAAGTTTAGAGTTTCTTAACTTTTTTAAAAGATAAAATTATTCAAAATACTTTTATTTTATATTCAAAAAATTTTGATATTTTTTTAAAATATATTATTAAAATAATTAAAAAAATTAAGTTATTTATGACAACTAAATAGTTAATAAATTTTTGTTAAAAATTTTATTTATAAAAATTTTACGAATAAAAAGTCTACTTCAAAATATTTTACGAGAAAATATAGTTAGCTAAGAACTTTCTTTATTTCTTAATTAACTTTTAATAAAATTATTTAAATAAATATTATTTATTTTTTAACTTATATCTTAAATATTATTAAAAACCTTAAAAATATAAGTAAGTTGAACATTTAAATAAAATATAGAAATAAATTAATAATTTTTTTTATTTTCTTGCCATCTCTCCTTATCTTTATGTCCTTGAAACAATGTTATGCCATAATTTATCCTTTTTATTTAATTTTCCGTTGATCATTCTATCATTATATCATAATTTTATGATTGATTAATAATTTTTTTATCTTAAAAAATTATATATCATAAAAAAATAATAATATACCTGCTAATATAATTTATTAAAAATTATTCTTTTCAATATAGTCAAAAAAATTTATAAAACCAGCGGGATTTCATTTTTCCAAAACTGAAAATGTATATCGGGTTCGGGTTCAGCAGTTTTACCCGAGTTTGCAAACCCTAATTTCAATTTCGGGTACTCTGACCAAATTGGAGTTCTCTCTCTAGTTTTCTTTCTTTATCTCAGTCTTCTCTCTGAAATACTAATGGAGAGCGACATTGAAGAGTCGCTAAAGAAGAAGCAACGAAAGAACGCATTTTTAGGCGACAACTCAGCACGCAAGGCAAGTTTTTTTTTTTTTTCATAGACTTATTTTTAATTTTTTTTTGGAATTTTATCTGTTTATTTGTTTATATGTAGTATTGATATTGACGTATTATATACCGGTAATCGGTGTTATCTCTGATGAAATTCCCAATGAATCATAAATATTTCTGCACTGTTTTACCAGCAAGCTACAATAGTTCAGAATTTGCAAACAGTAATCTGGTTAGTTAACTGATTATCTAAATATGTGTAAAATCGTGCAGCCACCTGAACATTTCGTGGTTCGTCCATATTCAGTTATGGGAGAAGTGGTAAACATTTTCATGTCCTCATTTGCTACTTTTTCTTCGTATGTTTTTCCTAATTGCTTGTCACATTTGTGGTTTTGACATGAGGCTGAGACCCTAAGTTTTGATATTACGCAAAGCAACAATTTATGGAATAATGGACATCTTTTGTTTGTGGAAATCATCATTTTTTTTTAATCAAGCATTGAAGTGAAACTCTACTAAGTAGTGAACAGCATCATTTGATTGTTAGAGAAACTAATTTTGATTTTGGGTTTGATCATCTTTAGGCGAATGAGGTTAATTTCATATTACATATATGTATATTTCTAGAGTTGGAAGGCTTTCTTTTCCATCATCTCCATATTTTCCTTTGGGTAATTATGGTATTTCCTGCTGGATTACAGAATTTTATGCAAGAGGAAGATGTACGGTTGGAGACAACACGAGCTAGATGTACCTAATATCGTGTTTTTTTTATTATTTTAGTTTTATCTCTTTTTTCCTGTTTCATCCCATGTTTGTAATCTTGCTACTACTGTAAGATTTAAAGCTTTTTGGCTCCCTGACAGTTTCAAATGTTATCAAAAGGCATGAAGAATTAGCAGAGCGGCTTTCTCGGTACAACATCTGGGAAATCATATGACCTTAATTCTTTTTATTTATGATATTTATTCTTTTCATTTATCATTTTGTTGTTTTGCATTGCAAAATCAATTTCCGTGTAGGAACTCTTAACTATTATGCAAATATTGTAATGTTAATGAGCTTTTAGTGGTCAGATTAAGGGACTAATTTAAGAAAGAATTTGTGTCAAGATGCTCCCACATTTGCATCATTACTGTTCTTTCCACTCATCTTTTTTTTCTTTGATTGCGACTGAATGATTAATTAATCACTGAGAGAAATGGTGATTATTTTTACTTCTATAGGGATTCTGACAAGATGATATTTGAGCGTCTGCAGAAAGAATTTGAAGCTGCAAGAGCTTCTCAAACTCAAGGTAACTTCTGAGAATGTTATTTGCATGCATGGATATATTATACACAATACATGGTACTGGCTTAATTCCAGCTGAATAATAATGTTTCAAATGAACCATTGTCCTCCATCTTCTTTAGCTTTTGTGTATTTCCATCTGCAAGCGTTCTTTGCTACCGTTTTGATTAAGAACTGATAAATTCTTGCAGAGATTTCTTTAGATGGTGACCAGTGGAATGATGGGCTATTAGCTACTATAAGAGAACGGGTATGATCTAGTTAAAAACTTGTTTTTTATCGTAACTTGCCATGATTTTACCTTTTGATGTTAAAGAGATGATTGAATCAGTTTATATCTGGGGTTTGGATAATATTTCTTAATGAGTGGATCATGTTATCTGCAATCCTGTTCCCTGTCTACTTCTCCTTGGTAGAAGTTGTCTATATAACCTGCGTTATGGCTATCTATTGCTTGTTTTATGTTCAAGTGCTTAGGCCAAGTGATTGCACTGTTTACCAGGTTCACATGGAGGCTGAGAGAAGGGCAATGCCAGGGGACACAAACATCTTGGCTGGTTCTGATTTTCAGGAAAAAATCATCTATAAAGTTGGTTCTAAGGTAACAGATACTACTGATAATAGATTCTGTCACAAAAATTGATATGATTTTGTGTCTGAGATTGGAATGTTTTGTAGTTATACTAGATACTGGCATAACACCAATTGACCATTGCACAAAGATAAGGAGAAGAGAGAGTAGTGCTATAGGAAGTTGTGGGTGAGTTATTTGGAGAGAGAAAGTGGAGTTGGAGGTGAAACTAGTTATTATGCAACTTTCAGATATTGAAATTTAGATGGGAAAAGGAAAAGAAAAGCGAAGTGTAGATGCTATGATGACTTGTCTTGGGGCTTTTCTTTCAGTGGTCTTGCTGGTCTGCCCTAAACCAAGTTAAAACTTGCGAATTATGAAGATAGTTTCAAAATTTGAAGCCTATATATATATAATATTTTTAACTATTGAGAAGGGAAAAATGAATCTATTGTCAGTAGTAAACTGTAAAACAGTCATCTTTTGGTTAATCTTAGCTAATTTTGAACGAACAGGTGATTTGTTGTTTGGAAGGGGCAAGAATAGGCATACAATATGAGACATCTTTTGCAGGTATTCCTGAATCTACTATTCATCATTCTAAGCTGTTTACCCTATTATCTCTTTTGAGGTTGATAGTTATTTTATTTGAGATGCGTAAATACTCTGAACTTTCTCTCTCCTTGTCTTTGTTGAGTGGCCTTATCTCTAGATGGCTCTATAGTTTGTTTTTATTTTTACAAGGGCTAGTACTTGCACACAGCAATTTATTTGTGAAACCTGGAAATTCTTTCAGTATTGAGGGTGAAGTGAGGTGGTTAAAGGGCTCCATTTGATCCTTTCTTTACTAAGTGCCCTAATTGGATGGTTTACATAAATTATGGAATACATAATTTATTTTGCTACTCTTTTGATGCAGTATTCTCTCTCTAACTACCCTGTGTATGGGCAACATTTAGTAGCATTTGTTATGGGCTATTATCCTTGGTGGATTGGGGCATGCCAAACCTCTCTCTCTCTCTCTCTTGGGAGTTCTAGATGATTTTCTCTTTCCATACTGAGAAATGACATTGATATTGTTCCTCAATCCTTGATGTCTATTGGATATTTGATTATTGTTTGCTTATTAGTTCTTAGTCTGTATATTGATTTTACTTGAAAAATGTGTCACTTTTTCTACCAAAGATGTCTGTTTAAATTTTTATGTAAAAACCTGTTCCCTCCCTCCTATGTAATTGGAGAAGGCAAAAGAAAAAACAGAAAAAATGCCAGTTGCTTGATTGAAGAACTAAAAATTTACACTATGGCGAACCTTTCATCACAATGTCTTGTTGTATGCTAATCCATAGAACTTCTTTTAGCCAAATGGTCAGACATTGTTTGTGTCTCTTTCCTGAGGTGTTATCGTCAATGCATATGATTTCTGATCCATAAGAAAAATTCTATGTTTGTATTTGTTCTGCTTTTATAACTATAAGATTGTTGATAGACATCATCCTATGGTGTACGCAATTAGGAAGCTGATTCCTTTTTGGTGATTTTGCAGGAGAACCTTGTGAGATGTACCACTGTGTGCTAGAAAGCAAGTCATTTCTTGAAAAGATGACTGTCCTTGAACACACAATTCCTTTCTTTCTGCCAGTACGAGAAGCAGAAAATGATCTTCTTTCTTCCAATGCTATGGTAAGATTGGTTCCCTGACGTACATTTTTTAAGTTGATGCTACGACCCTTTCCAAATATTGCTCTTTGTGATTTGTTGGCAGAGATTCATAGATCATGTTGGAGAACTTCTGCAGGCCTATGTAGATAGACGGGAACAGGTAAGGTGTTGGTATGCACGTACATTTCAAGTGATTGTTTTCTGCTAGTGGCATTGAGTTGCAATATTTGTACACTTTCAGCTGCTTTTCTAGAAGAATAGAGGATGATACGCTATATATGTGACGAGAGATGCAAAGCGTGAGGCATTAGAATTTGTTTAAGATGGGCTGAACTTAAAAGCTTGTTCGATCTGTTGCATTTTCAATGTTAATAGTATGAGTTCTGTGGAGAATATAAGAAAAAGAATGCTAAAGAGTGCCAAATTCATTTTTTGGGGAGGCAATATTATAATGATACTTAATTGTTGGAGGGACTTCATGTACGTGCATCTTTATATTAATCCAGTTGATTAGATTTAGATAAAGGTAATCTTGGTATAGTGCAAAATGAAAGCCACACGAGATTGGAAAACTACATTCAGAAAATTAGTAGAATTTTTTTTTTTTTTTTAAGTCATTATATCTTTCTCTAGTGCATGCAATTCTTGTGATTAAGAACAAACTCAATCTGTCTTCCTATACTCATGCAGGTTCGGCTAATTAAGGAGCTGTATGGAAATCAGATAGGAGAGCTGTACCATAGCCTTCCATATCACATGATTGAATTTGTAGTGGATGATTCTGATTGGTTGGTACATTTCATGCCTCGATCCACCATGTGTGTTTTTAAAAAACTTTTTATATTGTAAAATAAAAGCTCGATGGAAAAACAAAAAGAGAAGAAAGAGAAGACCATTTTGACTCTTTATGCATATCATCTTATAATCTGATTGCAGTACTTATCGAAGTCGCAAAACTAAGAAATTGTCAATTCCCTCGGGAACAGAATTCGGTGAATCATGGTGAAGAACATTATCATTGAAGCTAAATATTCATAAGCTGCTCTTTTAATCGCACCTTTTTCTTTTGGCAGCAAGATAACTGTATGTCTCAGATATGCAGACCTCGTCTCTGTGCTTCCGACTCGAGTTAGAGTCTTGGCATGGCCAACATCTCAATTCAGGAAAGATAGTATCGCTACCACAAATCCAGCTCGTCTAACTTACGCGGAGGATGCGTTACGAACCATGAGTTTACCAGAAGGTGGTTACTTTTTAGTAAAGATTTTCCAAGTTTCTCAACCATCAAAGGTTTTGCCATCAAAATCAAATGAAGTTTTTGATTCAGAATTATTTCTCAACCATCAAAGTGATATGTTTTTGTCACAAAACTAACTGAAAGACTTCAAGATGGTTTTCATGTGGACTAGTTGCATTTCTTTTCATGTAACTGTCTTCTAATAACGGTTGTTTTCCTTCATTTTGTCTTTGTTTCTGGATTCTCCATTGCAGCATATGCTGAGATTGTGTTAAATCTGCCGCAAGCCCTTCAGCAAATATTTCAGCATAGAAGCTCCAGTTAGCGTAGTACTTGACAAGCTCTTCTCTTAGCTTTTGTGCATGGTAGAAGATACACTCCAATCAAATCAATTATTATTTTCTAAGCTTTTACCTACTTGTCAATCTGCCCTCCTAATATATGTAATTAATTATGTATGAAGTTGTTGTATTTCTAATAGAAAAACCATATATGATTTATCGGATGACAACCGTTTTATTTATTTATTTTTAACCATCAACTACACTGAGCATATGGCTCAAGGTCAAAGCAGCCGATCCAGATCCTTGTTGGTAGCAGTAACAAAAGTTTTATGTTCGTCAATTTCAAATCCTCTCTAGATACTGTTTGCTCGATCAACAAACTCCCATCTAATTCTAAGCTATGAATTGAATTCATGTGGTCTCTCGTGATTTTCTTCTTTTTCTCATGGTAATGTGCACTCGGTAAAGCAATCAGTGATTTAGTTAATCTTAAAGACCCATCGGTTACATACTAAAAAATCACACTCGATATCCGATTACAACCGTAGATTTACATTTATGTGAGTTATTATTATTGAAGTTAGAAGTCATCACATCTTTAGCTATAAAAAAAAGAGGGTAATGTTCAGCTTTATTCTTTTATTTATTGACAGTATTTATATATAACCTAAAATATTAATAAGTCATCAACATCATCCTGTTTTCATTAAACTAAACCGAATTTCATAAAATTACACGTGTATTTTTACTATAGTTTTTTGTATGCGTAAAACAAAATTAACCTGATGTATATAGTTAACAATAATATATGTATAAAGATGAAACATAATAACTTCTTTCTTCTTAAAAATGGAAATAGGTTTTTCCATCATAGCTCTCTATCATATCCCTCTCCATCTTGCAGTAGAGCTCATCAATTAAAAATGAAAAAGAAGGTTTTCTTTCTCATTTTTATTGGGTAGAAATTGGTGGGACATAAGATATTGGCCAGAGATTTACTAGGAATTTGAAAAAAACTTGTCATTAGAAGTTGCAAAAGAAAAGAGAGAAAATGTAATTACTTTTTAATGAATTTGATTATGCAATGCAATTACATTAAATTAATTTTGAAAATTTTAATTTTATTCTTAACATCGTTGACTTGGTATTGACCTTCATAATTTTAAGAACCTCAAGTGAAAAACGGACACATCCAAAAATGATTCAGGCAGTATCCATCTCCAACGGTAAAAACGATACATATGGAGAAACAAAATCAGAATTCAAAAGCAAATCAGGTAGGAGTGAAGGTGATTATATAATAACTATGGGACAGAGTGTTAAAAAAAAACTGTGCAAGTTACGTTATTCGGCTCGGCTTTTAGAAAAGAGAACGGTTTATTTCCCCTGGCTGCACTTAAAACAGACGACGACAACAATCCAAAAAAGTACACGAAACTAAATTTATACCAAGAGGAATTATCACCCTAAATCTACAGAAAAAAGATCTGATTTTTCTTTGGCCTTCTTCTTCTTCTTCGTCATCATAGTTTTAAGCTAGCTGCTTTCTAAATGGGAAAACATTGATTGCTTTGATGTCTCAAAGACATCAAGACTTCAAACAGTGTAATGTTGTTGGATCGTATCAATATCAAGTCCTTTCAGCTTCACCACCGATTCAACATGTCCTTTCAGTGTATGCAACTCCCTCAGCCTGCGAAACATAAACAAACATATTTTGCATGTTGCCATGAGTTTACTTTTCAATCTTGGATTATCAAGAAAACAATAGCTGAAATTCCGTGCACCCTTTCATAAGCCTCGGATATATGCATACCTTGCCACCTCAGCGCGTCTCTTGGCTTGCTCGGCGATCTCTGAAAGCTCCCTGTAACTGTTCTTGTCCGAGAAAAGGCTGCTTGTTTCAGGTGGTTGAAGACCATGCAAAGTCCTCTGTGCAGCAGCCCATTGTGCTTCTCTTTCTTCTTTTCCATAGTCTTTCTTGGTAGTAAAGGCAGTCTATTTATCACAGGTGCAAATGTATCAGAAAGATGAGCAGAGTTAGAAATACAATAATCACATAAAAAAATGTCTTGCATTTTGGCATAATTGAGTAAAATCATACCTTGTTCTCCAAGAGAGTATCCCAAGCTTTCCCACTCAGGACATAGCGGATTCCAAACTTGAGTATGTCAAGAGGAATGTACGTTACCAGGCTGTATAGCCAGATTACACCTGCCCAGCCCCAGCCAGCACCCTTAATACGTGCAAAACTCCAGTTTGCATAGACTGCAATGAAAGTAGCTACCTGCCAATAAATAAAATTATCATTATTTTTGGTACATAAAAATGAATATACAATATCTTCAACATCCAGCACAAAAAAATATGTGCAAATGACAAGACGACCCAGACTTTGTGTTGATATATTACAAAACCAAGCTAATGTAAATGATAGCATAAAAGATTGGTAAATTGAAATGAACTTCTTACAAGCTGGGCAATCACAAATGCTGTGAGTAAGAGAAGTCCAGGGCGTTCAACATAGGACCAGCTGCGGGATCTTGTGACGAAAATAAGGGCCTGGCTAATGATACTGACTTGTAAGTATAAAGCTGCCATCATCTCATCAGGTTTTTCTCTTAACGATCTTACACCAAAGGCATCCTGCATATGGGAAATGATCACAAACAGTATCATAAGATACACATGGAAACAGTGAACAAAATTATGTAATTGTCATGTTCGAATTTTCTATAGGCCTGGTCTTACTGAGAAAAAGTCGGTCTTCCTCATTGCCCAAAAGAATATTACAGTCATGATTGCCAAGTAACTTCCAAGGACAACGCCAGTGGTAAAAATCTCTTTCAGTTTCCAGCTGTCTGGTTGAGGAGATGGCTTGACACGATCCTTTGAAATTGTCATTATTGTTCCTGAAATGATGCACATAATCAGATCTCAATTTTCTCAAGCACTCGAATGTTGTGTTATGAGACATATACACATATTGGTTTATTGAAGATGATCTTACCATCATTTAAGATGGCAATAATCAGAACCATGAATGGGGAGAAGTCAAATTTCCATATCAATGCAATAAGCATAAAGCCAAGCTGCAAATTGGGATAATGGATGAATAATTAAAATCAGCAAGAACAGATTTATAATTAGCACAAAAAGAACCAGAATATCTTTGGTATACTTACCACAATACGGATGGTAATTGAAACAGCATATATCTGAAAGAAAAAGGATAAAATAAGGCAGGATTATGAACTGAGTAACACAGAGAAACTTCAAACTGAACAATGAGGAACAAAAAGAAAGTTAAAAATGCAACTAACCGTGTAGTTCTTCATCCTTTGGAAAATAGCCCTGCTGGTCAGCACTGCACTTATAATAACACTAAGTCCAGGTTCAGTAAGGACAATGTCAGAAGCACTTCTGGCAGCATCTGTAGCATCAGCAACAGCAATTCCGATATCTGCTTTCTTCAGTGCAGGGGCATCATTGACACCATCTCCTGTCATGCCACAAATGTGCTTCCTCTCCTGCAGCCTCTTAACAATTTCGTATTTGTGTTCTATATGGCAGAAAAAGAGGTATGTTAAGTTAGAAGAGTTTCTTAAAATTTTATCTGCACAATTCTGTTTATAGGTAATGCTTGCTGACAAAAAGTGTGACTAGAATTATGCACAGTGCTGATTATGTATCATGTATAGTAAGAAATATGGCAACTAAATTCACCTGGAAACACTCCAGCAAATCCATCAGCCTTCTCAATCAACTCATCCACAGGGAGGGCAGCAATGGAAGCATCCTTGTCCTGGCCAAGCAAAGATGAAGAAGGGTACATATTTGTTCCCATTCCAAGTCTACGGCCAGTTTCCTTGCCAATAGCAAGTTGATCCCCTAGTCACATAATATGCAAACATTAAGCCATCAAGAAGAATCACTGTAACAATGCAAGATACTGGAAATAGTGTTCAACAAGTTCTACCTGTAATCATCTTAACATTCACACCAAGGTTGAGAGCTCTTCTGATGGTTTCGGCACTGTCATGCCTGGGAGGATCAAAAAGAGGCAACAAACCAACGAGCTGCCATGGTGCCCCAGGACTCTCTTTTGTTTTCTCGGGTATTTCCTGCAGAAATATCGCTGGGGATAAGTAAAAACTGTTCATTCAGATACAGGACATTGGAAGAAAAGTTCAAAGCTGCAGACCTGTCTTGCAACAGCCAAAGAACGTAGTCCTCGTTCAGCAAACTTGTCAATCACCGCGTGAACCTTTTTCCTAACATCTTCCTTGCAATTGCAGA
Source organism: Melia azedarach (assembly GCA_028052125.1). Classification (NCBI taxonomy): domain Eukaryota; kingdom Viridiplantae; phylum Streptophyta; class Magnoliopsida; order Sapindales; family Meliaceae; genus Melia; species Melia azedarach. The sequence goes on from CM051403.1 coordinate 14,562,784, forward strand.
GGTTTAATATCTGGTTTTAATCATGAAAACCCGAATAATTAGTAATTATCTAACTATGAAATTTATGCTTCATATGACACGGCAAAGAATGGCATTAGTACCTGCTCAGGTGCACCTTTACTAGCACGATGCCAGTTTCCATTGGAATCAATGTATGTCAGAGCAGTCCTCTTGTCTACAGGGTTGAATGGAAGGAAATGAATTTCTCTTATACCAGCTCTTGCCTGTTCAGTAAGTAGTATTACATAAAAGTCAGATCCTTAATAAATCATCAGATGCAAACTGGAGCAGGAACAGAACAGAACAGAACAGAAAAGAATGCTGACTTTACCTCCTTTGGATCTGCAAGCATGCCCACAATTGCAGCATCAATGGCATCCTGATTTTCAGTCCTTGAAGCCCTTGCTGCGAGAAGGATAACATGTTCTTTCTCCACACCTTTTGCAAAAACTTCAATCAGGTTTCTGTCGACAGTCAACTTGTTTAGGGTCAGAGTGCCGGTCTTGTCACTGCATAGAACATCCATACCGGCCATTTCCTCAATGGCAGTCATTCTCTTGGTGATAGCACCCTGTTGAGAGAGCCTGTGGGAACCAATGGCCATGGTGACTGATAAAACTGTTGGCATAGCAATTGGAATTCCTCCAATCAAGAGTACTAGCAAATTGTCAATTCCATCCCTGTACTTGCGATGTTGTACTGGGTACATGATTATGATCTCAGCAATTATTCCAATGGCAATGGAGCAAATGCAGAAGTTACCAATTGCAGTCAGAACCTTCTGGAAATGCCCAACCTGATTAGTGCTGTCCACAAGATGAGCAGCTTTGCCAAAAAAGGTGTGCACACCGGTGGCAATGACAACTGCCTCAATTTCACCTTGCTTACATGTTGAGCCGGAGAATACTTCATCATATGGGTTCTTAGTGACAGGGAGAGATTCTCCTGTAAGAGCAGATTGATCAATCTTCAAAGGATCACCCTCAAGAAGACGAGCATCAGCAGGAACTATATCTCCCAATTTAATGCTGATAACATCTCCTGGAACCAAAATGGAAGCATCTTGCTCACTCCATCGCCCATCTCTCAGAACCTACATTGTGTCATTATAAAAACTATGATCAAATTACTGGAAAAAAAAATACCAAAATGATGTGAGATTTTGAAGTTTGTGGTTGATTGTTGTCACCTTAGTTTTGGGAGCCAGATTAGCCATGAGGGCTGCTGCGGCATTACCAGCATTATTTTCTTCAATAAAACTGATTGTAGAGTTGATAAGCAACAAGACAATGATGCCAACAAAGTCCTGCCAATCCGGAGGCCTTCCACCACCATTTGCCAAGGCAATAGCCATAATAGCAGCAGCTTCCATGACCCATGACAAAGGATTCCACATAAATCCCAAAAACTTGAGAAATTTGCTCTCCTGTTACCACAACATAAAAATCAACATATGCAAAAATGCCAACTCATATATAGTCTAATTAGTTATGTAGGAAAATCAACAGCAGTCTAACTAGTTATATAGGAAATCAAGAACAATAACTCTCAACTCCGAAAGGATTTAAGAAATTGACCTTTTTCTCTTCTAGTTTGTTTGGGCCAAAAACTTGAAGCCGGTTGGCTCCTTCCTCGGAACTCAGACCTTCTCTTGTACATTTCAGCTGCTCAAACACTTCCTCTATAGGAATCCGTTCCTGTAAGCAAAGTATCAAAGGTTAGTAACGTCAACCATGAAAATAGGGAAGCATCTGTGGCCATTTACGAGAAAATTGCCACAACTATGCCTTCAATAAACCAGTTTTAAACATTCCATGGACCTCCTACCAGTTACGAGGATTTGGTTATGCCTGTAAGTAATATTAATCAATCAAACAGATTTTATGCACATGAATCAAATTTGACCAAACTAAGTCAGGCCAATCAAATTATCAGATCACGCAGTTAAGTACTAAGCCAAAAAGCTTAATCGCTTGATTTGTTAGTAAAATTTTTCAAATTAATTAGCGCGTTCAGGCTTTAGATTCATCGAACTAAAAATTCAAGTTCAGCTTAAAATCAGACAACCATGATAGTTACAATCGGCTCGTGCTAATTTCATATGTGAATACTCGAACCCGTGAACAGCCTACAGCCGACAGTACAAAAGTCAAATATGTTGTATTAGAAAATTAAATTAATAAAATATATTAAAAAATAAAAAGAAAAATCCGATGGAATACGATACTATTTCAGAGAATACGCTTTGACACTCTCTCAACTTATAAAACTAATCGGAATAAGTTAGATGACAGACCGAATAAAGTACCACGGATGGTACTCGCTGACAGCCAGCATACGATAAGAAACGACACCGTAGAATACTAAAGACAAACTACTACGAATTTTAATATAAAGCAAAGTTTAATTACTACAATTTTTTTATAAAAAAAATTAGTTTTACACACTCGCTTTCGGCGCGTACCAACTATTTTGCGTCGTCAAATCGTCATGTCGCTTGCGCAATCCATGTGATTAGGTGCGTGTTATTCACAAAAATGCACAAAACTCATAGCTACACAAACTCTCATTTATGGTAGAAGATATTTAACCATTATTATTATTATATATTATCAATAAAATTCCAGTAACAGCAATAAAATCTGACCGTCCACGTCAGGGTACAACTTTACGGCCTTTCGATCATAAGCTCTTCGGGAGAAGTGACAGATAACAAATAAGAATAAGAACTGGGAAAAGTTAAGCCGCCACCGCCGATCATGCAACAGAAAGTTTTCAACTTACGAAATTATGAGCTGAAGTCACTCCGCCACAGCAATTGACCAGAAAGAATGGAACGTGGAAAGTAAAGGTGAAGGCGAAAGTAAGAGCAAAAAAGTTCGTCAAAGAGATTTTATAATTTATACTACTGTAACCCGAACAGAGGTATCCAGAGGTAGGGTAGACGATAACTTTATGAAAAACAAAGCAGAAAATGTTTTAGCATAACAAGAAAATAATTAGCGTTGGAATTACTGATCCGCAAATATAACGAAAAGTGATAATGCTTTCCTTTGCTGCTAAGAAATCTGTAGAACAATGAAACGGCGATGTTTTACTCGAAAGCTTGAAATAAAGTTCTCCCGGAAACGTTTTGGAATCAAGAGCGAAGTCATTTAGATGGTTTCCACCAAACAGAAACAAATACAGGACGTAAAAAATGAAACGTTTATTATTTTCAGGAAACAAGTAGAAAGAAAAGGAAAAATACCAGATCAACGGATTCGTTTTTGATTTCCTCGAGGCTGATGCCTTTATCGCCGCCCATCGTCGAAGCTCAAAACGGAGTAAGATGAGTTTCTTACAATCTTGTGCTAGTGCGACGGAGGTATATATGTGTGTGAAAATTTTCAGCTTTTTTAAAAATATATTAAAAAAAAGAAAATGAAAGTTCTCAAAGAGTCATAATCGAAGAAGAAAAATATAGTTGTCCTGCTATGTCTAAAAGTCTAACAGAAGAAAAATTGTAGGAGCATTGAATTAACTTTGGGTCTGCGGTTTTTTTTTTCCTTCTTTTCTTTAAAAAAAAAAAGAAATTTAGAATGAGAAAATAAGCTTGAATTAAGCCACTGAAGTCGCACTTCTCCCTTTTATATTACTCATCCCGGACTAAGGAGCTAGCCTGCGAGTGGGACCCACTCAGCTGTCACTTTATGCTCTTTCCATTTCCCACGAGCCACGTCGTGGGAGTGAAGTGCACGCGGGGCCGGTGTGCGGTGTTCGGTTTGGGTTCGCCCTGAATTTGGAATTTTCAGTGGTCATCATGATCACGTATGTGGCGTTATATCCAATGCATTTGTTCGCATACGGGTTTTGGTCAAAAAATTGGAATTATTATTTGAAAATTTCTAAAAAAATTTCTATATTTATTATAGTCAAATATACTTTTGAAATTGTTCCTAATTAGTTTCGCCGCTACTGTGGAAGCAAAGCTAACGATCAAGAATTGATATCTTGTTCCCCCTCGTATTAATCTTGAGAGTAAACTTTTTTTATTTTGTATTAGTGTGTTGAGTGGAGATAGGTTTAAAAATATATAAAGGTTATTGATATAAATATTTTACTTTCAAAAAAAATTTGACAACAAATTTCACCACATATATAAATATATAAATTTTTTATTTACTTTGTATGTTATTAAAATTGGTATTAACTAAAATTTGTTATCACAACGTTAAATAAAATATTTATATTACTAACGTTTTTATTTATTTTTGTGTTATTAAATTTAATATCACCGAAAATTTGTTAAGATATCCTTTAAAAAATATTATATTTATATCATTCTCATTTTAATATCATTTATTTTAAAAGAATTAAGATTATTTATTTTTGTGACTGTATTGTTTTGAAAAATATAATATTTATAACGTTGACTTTTTATTTATTATTAAATATAACATAAAATTTTCCTGGCGTACGGAAAAAAATTAATAAAACAGACTACCAAATATTTATTTTTAATATAAAATATGTAAATAATTAGATGGTTGAATTTTGTTGATGCAAAGATAGACAAATTCAAGTGGTAAAGACTAAAGAGGCAAAATCGTGATGAAACTCCACCGATATGGTATATTGGCATCATGTGCATAAAATGCTGCGTGGTACAAATGCTATCTGCTTCATGAATCATGATGGATGGTATGATGACGACGACACAAAATTCTCTCTCATTTGAGTTATATGGCCTATTATGACCAAGAATAAAAATGACAAATTATTTTGCTTGACGTGTTAAGACGGAGGCGCAATTGATCCCATGGATGAGAAATGAGTGCATTGTTTTTGAATTCATTAATTCTAATAATTGGTACATTTTTAATAATTTATTCACAAATATTTTGGTTGTCATAAGAATACCCTATTATTTTTCACCGCTTTTGGTTGCATAGTTTCTCAATTAGACCATACCAAAAATGATTTTATTTCGTTAAAATATATATATATATATATAAAAACGGTGTCGTGCAAACAAGACCGGAGCACCGGAGCGTGGAAATGAGAGGACGGGAGGAGCGCGCAGAGCGGGTAAACAAGTTTGGCTAAACCGAAATAAATGGACAATCTTTCATAATCTCTAAAACTGGGGTTTTCCAAAATGATTACGTGTCAGTCTGTGGTGGTCGACGGTAGGGTTCTCGTGCGGGTCCCTAAATGGTAGTAGTACCTACCGCCACCGTAGCTTTTCACGACAAGCGATTCCTATTGGTTCCGCATTTTTCTGTTCAAATTTTCAACGGAGAGGGTAAAGATTTACAATATTAGCATGTTTCCACGACTATTAAAATCCTTGTGCAAGTACAGTTTATTCTTTGCCGTACAAGTTATAATATTTTTTGATCCGTAGCGAAAAGAGATTTAATTTTATATCCATTAAGAGAAGAAAATATGTTTAAGAAATTATGGGGAAAGTACCTGCATTTGATAAACTAAATAGATTCTATAACTATAAATGCTTGAATAGTTAATTAATTTACCAAATATTTTAATGATTATATTCTAAATAATTACTAGTGTGTTAGTGTTAGCTCAATCTCTCTATAGATTTTTCTTTTTCTGTAGTGAGGATAAATTTTTCTCTTAAATAGTTATACAAGTAGAAATTGTTAATAGAAAAGCATCGTATCAGTACGAATTTGAGTACTTTAATGCAAAATATAAATTGTTAATAGAAAAGAACGTTTAGATCTTTTAATTATAAGTCCCCGATTAATTAGGTACATAAATCACTCTAATCAATAATTAAAATTTTTATTCATAATCATAGTCATAGTTATGTCGCTTCAGTTGCCCGAGGCCGGACGGAGCATCCATTCGTGCGTTGAAAGATAAAATATAAATATAAAAATAAATAAATAAATAAATGCCGTGTTTGGCTTTTTAAGTGAATCCTGCTTTGCGTCTGTGGTGGGAGAGGTTTCAAAGGTACTCAGTTTCTAAGAAGCAAACTTGACCTCCTATCGTGGTGGTGGGACCCTATCTTAATAAAGAAAGATCATAATCAGCCGGTCATTTTTGATCGGCAACCGTCCTGAACCATCTGACTATTATCTCCTATCACAGAGGGCCACGTGTACACCGTAATGACTCTGGAAAATGATCGGTTACATCGAAGCCGTTAGATTTCCTCATCAAAGTCTACGCTTGTGCTTACCTCTTTCTTCTTCTCTTTTCTTTTCCATTATTAAAGGTGTAATATCATTTGAATCCCTAATTTTTTACGTATTATTTTTCATATGTAAAAAAAAAAAAGTCCCTAATCCTATTAATTTATCTTATAATATTGAACTTCACGCCGTCATCTAACTTAACATTAAATGAGATGATATTCCAGACCAACGGAGATTTATTTGATACAAATGAACAATATATGTTATATTTAAACGTTTAGGGACCTTAATGTTAATATCCCAAACGTGAAATGACAGAAACATTGTCGTACTAACTCCAACCTTGAGGAGTGGATTTTGTAATTTTTGTCGAGGATTGACTGTAGATCAGAGGCTGTGATTAAGCTAAATTGGAAGTGGGACCCACAACAAACAAATCGGGGTTAACACGGTAACATTCAATGGATGTATATGATGATCAAGCATATGCACTATTAAAGCTAATAATATGATTAAAAAAAAGAAAAGAAAACCCTAATAGAAATGTAAACATGTTATTGCTCAAACTTACAAGAATGAATTCACACGTGCTTGCCTACAAAGTTGATTAGTTTGACCGGACTGATATATATATATTATTGTTGGTGTTAAAAAGATTTTATCTAGTTCTTTGTAGTCATTTTTAATGTGAAATCTGGGTTTTAATCCTTTGACCATTTGAATTAATTAATGTGTACTCTTATAATAAACTTAGGAAGTTTAGTTAGAATAATATAGTAATCATACACTATTAATTTTAGTTTTTATATTTATCATCTTTGACAATTAGATACGTTCGTTATCGGTATTGGTATCGATATTTTTTAAGCATTAATGTAGAAAAGTATTATTCAAACTTTCAGTATCTTATCCCGCTACGTTCACGATATAAATGCATAGAGCTCAAGCTTCAACCATAATGAATGGACAATTTTTTATTTTCCGTTTTCGGGCGTTTGTGGAATATAATCAATTTCCACGCAAATCGGTTCGAGTCAATGCATCGTGTTTTAACACTACCTCTACCCGTCTACTACTTATATCATTTTATGTATATAATTTTTTAATAGGAGAACCTTGGTTTGTATTAGTTGCGGGGTTCTAACGAAAATAATGCAAACATAGACACGTGTTGTTATAATTACGATTCTTATTAATCTTTTTGTGGAAAAAAAGCATGTAAAAACTCTCAAGGAAACGTTATTCTTTGGTGTTGTTCCAATTGTTTCTTTTTTATCAACTTTTTATTTGTTTTGAATTTGATTCTTACTTTACCAAAATTTGTATTTTGATTTGGGGGAGGTGTGATTTGCACTTTACATGTTACAAAAAAAGGAGAATAATAACATTATATTTATAAAATTAAAATGTAAAATTTATATTCTAATTGACATGACACTATATTCAATAGTTATTTATTAAACAAATATTTCATGCACAAAGTTGTTGGATAATATTTATACCAAATTTTATCTATTTCTAAAAGTGACAAATTATTGATAGCGCTGGAGATGTTTTAAAGTGAAATAAACTTAGGTTAGGCATTATATTCCCCACTCACAAATACAATATATAAGCCCTCCCCAAATGGGTATAATTTATTTTTAAAATATATATCTTAATGGTCCATAAATTTGGTGCTTTAGGGCCCACCTATTTCTTTTGGGTCACTTGAAAGGACAATTTGAGCCACTTGAAACCATTAAAAAGAGAATTTCAAAGGAATTTGCCTTACAAAGTGTAGAGTAATGGAAGAAGAAATAAAGGGAGGCAGAGGGGCACGGACGCCCTAAACTAGAATAATTGCTCGAGTCTCTAATCCTAAATAGATAGATTTATAGCCTCCAAATTTATTGGCACCATTGCTTTTTGCTATTGTTCTGTTCTTGTCTTGTCTTGTCTTGTACTACTGCTAAAAATACTAATACTAACAACTCATTTAGAGGTTCTTCTTACAAAGTATGTCAAATCAATAGTTATAAGGGATAACAGAAGAATAAACATATGTAATGTGAAGATCATGTTTTCAATTAATGGAATGGGTTGATTTGGATAATGATATTGAATTGCTATTCGATTTTGCAAATTGTTTTAATTTTCAATGACAATCTTGAATTTGCTTCCTGAAAACAGTGAAATTCCTTGCATTCAACCTTGGAGTTGATGGGAAACAGACGGCCATTTTACCAGGTGGTTTGGGCATTATACTTGTGTATATTAATTAATATATCGTGGGTTAATAACATTTGAGGGTCCGTAAATTTTTATATTTTTACAAAATATACAAAAAAAATATAATTTATTCAGTTTGTGGAAAAGAAAATGGAAAGGACGCAGATGTTATTGTTATTATCCCTAAAGTACAACGTATATTCAAACCATAAAAACACAAAATTGCTTACAATTTGAAGTGGGTATTACAAAAAATGAAGACCTCTATAAGTGCTTGAAAGATTTGGAATTCAGTGATGGACCAGACATCTTATTTATTGGGTCCACTGATCCTGAATATTCTGACCTTGTAATAGCTAGCTTTAATTTCAAATTGATGTTTCTGGCAATTCCATTTTCCTTTACTGATCTGTTTGGGAGATGAGAAAATTTTCTCTCATGAAAGCAAAGATTGATCACATGAATCAAACGTAATTGTGACAATTGATGAAAGAGGATGACATGTGAAGAATTTAAAGTGAAAATGGGGGAGAGAGTGCTAAGTGGTTAAGAGTAATGGTATGGCTCAAAATTAGAAAGCTTTTTTTGGCTCTAGACGTTGTGTCACATGTTAGTAGTTAGTGTTGGGGTTCTAAAAGTTGGGAAGTAAATAAACTTACACAAAAGAGAGAAGAAGCACCAAAAAAATAAAAAAATAAAAATAGTAAAGGAAATGAGAATATATATATATATATATCAGCGGTGGAGATCAAATGGCATGTGAATATTGTCACAAGTAGTATTAAGTTCAGGAAAGCTAAATGAAGAGGAGGACCATTTTAGCTTGTGAAAATATAACTTTTTGTGTTGGTGTGTTATCTTATAGGAATCTAATCCAACCTAACAAAACAAATGGTGGAGAGAAAGAGTCATGGAAGGCATGATTTGCTAAGACAGTACATCCACAGAAGACCCACTAAAGATAATAATAATAATAAAAAAAAAAGGTGGAAGATTTGGTAAAGCTCTCTCTTCTTCTTCTTCTTCTTCTTCCTTCATTTTTTTTTTCCCCCTTCTATTTGGTGGGTTGTATATTTTGATAGTGATGGGGATGAGGAAGAAGGCGCTATCAACGGTGGACAGATATTGGCTATTATAAAGTCATTGTAATCTGAAATACCTATAAAAGAATCTTAAGAAAAAGAAAAAGAAAAAGAAAAGAGACTCGCAATCACAAGGGTTCTGCTTGCTTGCTCGCTCTGACTCCTCGTGTGAAAAGTACTGGTGCATGCAAGAAATGCCATGCTGTCCTTTTTGTCTCTCTAGAGTCTAGTCTCTCTCTCCGCATAGCATACATTTTGTGTCATGGTACAGTAGTTAGTTAGTGCATTCAAATGTAGGATACATTTTTCTATTTTCTTTAAGTTATTCAAATACATCTCTTAAATTTAAAAAATATAAAGAAAGAGTTAAGACAAGAATTTTTGTTTTGTTTTTTTTAAGAAAATGAAAATTATGAGAATCATGTTACCTCCTCCTCTACCACTCCCATCTATCTATCTACGGAACAACCATCACTCGTAAGAAATTATAATTTTCATCAAGCTATTCCATATAATAAATAAATATATATATATATATATATATATATATATATATATATATACACATGAAACCTCCCGACAGATTGATCTCGGAGCGGGGCCTATCTTCTTTTTCAGGCTGAGAATAAAACGCTGTGGCAAAATTCTGCCAACCTGATTTTGAGATTCGTACCTACTACTACTACTACTAGTAGTTGAATTGAAATTCTGCTACCATTTTAGATAATAGTTTAGTTTCTGTTCATATAATATCTGTGTAGTAGAATTAGTTCAAATTAATGGCTACCGAACAAAATTTGGGACTTAGCTACCCCACCTCAGCAAATTTACAAACTTCTTTTCACAATCGCATACAATTGTGCTGGTAGAAAGAAAATAAGATGCGAAACTTTTGAAATACCACAACTAAAAGACCACCCATGTGCAAGGGCTTATAGCTTAACGATTATAGATCTTCGGATATCAAATAGAAATTAGGGGGGTAAATAGGGGAAGTCACTAATTACGATTGCCTTGCCAAGTTTTCCAAACTCATAAATACCAAATTATGCAAAGACAGAGACCGCAATAGATCGATCTATGATGAATGTACCAAGGATTTACATCAGGCTGGGCGAAAGGCAGTAAAACTTCGGCAGCCTGTGGGATTCCTTGTTCTGGTTTCTGAATTCCACTCATCTGGCAGCTGAAGGAAGCACAGAGAGCAAAACTTTCATTTCTAGCTGGCTGCGGCATTAAGTGGGTGAAAGTCAAGATTCAATCATGGGCTCGGGGCCAGATGGCTCAGTGCGAGACCTGTTTGATTGCCGTACAGAATTGAAGAGGATGTCTTTGATAACCTGAGCAGGCAAGGGAAAAAAAATTAATAAAAGAGTTAAAGCAACACTCATGGTGCTTCACAATTAAAGGAAGAATAGATAAAATAATGGAATAACAGTCACCTGTGACATTAGACCATGGACCTGCTCAACAGTTATCTTCGCACTGTCACGAGTGATCTTAGCAAGTTGAGAATCCTCCTGCTATTCATGTATTAGGAGACCAAATAGCAGAGAGCTAAGTGACAAATAAAAGTCTAATAATGAAACAGACAAACTTCCCAAAAGAGCTAAATCATATTTGTTATTTACTCATATTTTAATGAACTTAACTAATATTTAATCACTTTATAACAGAATCTCGTTCAGCACACAATATCAGAGATGAATATATTATAAACACTCACTATTTGGGTATCTGGGGAGTAAAGTAAATGATATGGGGCACCAAGACTTCAAGTATGTGATTTTAATGATTATAGGATTTATTTGTTAGCAATTGATATTCGAGGGTAACTAAATACTATTATATAAACTTTTCCTATTAGTTTATGTCAAATTTCATATCAAGATGTCATTATGGAATCTTTGAGCCACAAAATTGATCTTATGTTGTTTTCCCTTCAACCTTTTCCTACATCTTTGCTATGATCTTCTTCTTTATAGCGAAATTTCTCTTAAACACTAGTTTATTGCAATTAGCTATAAAATATGACATCCTTTTACCAAAAATAATCAGTCCTAACCTCCATTTCAATTATAGGTACTGCATGAGTATAACTTTTCTCTGATATTTAATCAATAAAATCACGCACTCTCTTAGAATCATAAGAGGAAAAGCTAACCAACCAAAATAAGAAGTTTGTTGAGAAAAACTCATGTAAGAAAAGAAAAATACAAAAAAGAATTTCCTTCCTAAATTTCTTTGGTTTCATTCTCTGTCTGAGAATGACAGCAGCAAATACATATAACTTCAACCAACTAGTCAATCAAGGTTTCCTAGAATGGAACATCTCCAAATTGAACTGTGAGCTTTGACCAATTTCTATTCATGAACCAGAATCAAAACTAGCCAAGTGGCTTGAAATGGATATAGTACCATAATAAACTATGTGTATGAATGCTGACTCAATTATGAGTTTATGAAGAACCAGTTTACTGTTATAAAACGGTAAAAGGGGAGAGGTAGGGATTTACAGTCTCAATATTCACAGATGCTAGATGCCATAAAGAAAAAGAACTTATTCACCAAGTACTTAAACAAAATGTAAGCCTCCACAATTCCTCTGGTAATAGTAAATGATAACAATCATAAGGAGTGCCATGAAAGCAACATAAACAAATTTGGAGAGACCACTAAAATTTTTGACAAATAGGAATAGGCAGAGGACATTTATCTTGATTATTATACAGTGGCCAGAAGGGAATAAATATCATCAAATGCATCTTAAAGTTCAATATTGTAGCTAAGTATCAACTAGAAGACCTTTTGAGAATTTGATACCACCATACAGGATAAGGTGGACCAGACCAAATCCATAGTACCCTAAGATTAAGGCTGAAACACCTCCACTTCTCAATAAAACATGACAAATATAGAGACATAAATGACACTGACCTCTTTTCTTCTCTGAGGGGGTGCTATTAAGGGCCCGTAGCGAGAGTGAGACAGTTGATTCTCAGCTTGCTCCAACTTTTCAGCTGCAAGATGCAAAGAGAACTAGATCATATCCACAAACAATAGAAAAAAACCATTCAGTTTATCTTACACACAACAATGATCATCTATTCTGCAATTCCATTCAATGCACTTAAGCAACGTAATTGCCTTAAGAAATTTTACCAATTTCAAATAATGACTAGCAACAACAGAAATTGATAAAATAAAAATAATATAATGACTCATAATCACAAAAGTAACCAAGATTACCTAAATCTGAAATTTGTCCGGCAACGTAGTCCCCGTTACCAAGCAAAGGTGAAGATGACAAAGTATTAACCCAGTACTTGTTCCACAACAGATCCAAAAGATGGCAATCAAGAGATGACTTAAAATAAGTAATATCCAGTGCATAATACTGTCAAGACAAATAACATATAAACAGTGAGCCAATAATGAAATAACATGAACCTCCATAAGGAATACATGAACAAAAATGTAATAACCTGTTTACAGTGCACACCAAAGTCTTCAATCTTATTCAGAGGAATTGTCTGATACTCAGAGACGGGGTCATCTGGAGGCTTGTATCCTTCAGGATATGTCCTGAATGCCCCAATCTCAACTTTCCCAGCAGAAACAGTCCTTGTTGGATCAATCACAACAGCCAAAAAGGGCTCCTGAAATTGCTGATTGAGCATTTGAGTTGAAACATCAATACCAGAAAGCCAGCATCCGTAGCCAGGATGTGAATGGTACCACCCAACAACATTCTCTAATCGTCCGGCCTAAACACAAGGCATTGTTAGTAAGAATAACACATACAACAAGAACTATTATCATTTCAGTATTACCAAAGATACAAACTCTCGCAGATACAAATTGATGAGGCACACATGGTCTACATTATTTGTTCTCATTAACTGCACAGATTTTGTATTTTCATCAAACTGATATTATCACTAAATACATTGATTTTTTTTTTCCAAATCGAAATTATCACGTTTGCATGCAGTAGTTTGTATAAAGTGTTTGTATCCTAGTATTATCTTTATTAACAGAAACCTACAATAAACAAAGCAACTTTCAGAAAACTCTATGATCTAAGGATAGCAAATCATCCTAGTTGGCTAATATGCAGTTACAATTACACTACTAAAATTAGGGTTTAATCGATATATTCTTATTTCACATAATCCAAACAATGTCTACAATTTAGGGTTTCTTTCAAAAAGAATTAAAAAAAAGTAATAAATACTGACCTGTTTGTTAGTTTGGGAATAATCGACCATATACTCATAAGCATCGGCCTGGGCGTTAACCCTAGTTTCGGTTCCTTCGACGGGCAAAGCAAAAGCGTCCATAACAATAATGGCATCGCCGTCGGTTTTGCCTTGCATAAGGCCCATGACTTCGATGGTTCCACCGGATCGCGCGTGAACCACCATCTTTAGGAGCGCGAGTGCAGAGATCTTCACGCGCTTGAAGTAGTGAGGGTCATTGGCCCAGGGCTTTTCCTGCTGGAACTTGGCCTGTGCCCCTTCGTCGTAGAAGAAAATCGCATCGGAAGATGACGTGTCAGCTGTTGAGTTGGTTGGCGGTGTCTCCATTGCTACTATGTTGTTTTCAAGTTCCCATGTCTTCTGCGCTATTGACGCAGAGGAGGAGAAAGAATCCATTATCCTGCTCAATTCGAACGAATTGTTATTTCAGCTTCTGAAACTCGGCATATAGACTGACATCAATATTCTTTTTATGCATATATATACATAACGTAAAAGAGTGGAGTCCCCGACGTCGTTTTATCAAAAGCTGGAGAAATAGCGTTCCGGTTACGTAATATTCTATTTATTTATATAATCACCCTCAAAACTTCGTACGTATAATTCTTTTCTTCTGATGATACAGACCTTTATATTTCACAAACTACAAATTCAGAACATACTTACTATTTGTTACTAAGTTATTAAATTTATATTAAAAAAATAAAATAAAATAAAATAAAATATGATGTTACAGTTTCAGCCTGATGAGAACTGAGTAAACACACAAACCAACTAATAAAGTGACGTTATAGTTTAGTGTACTTGTAGTTGGACAGCTGGGAATAAAAATATTTCCATGCTATGAGCAAAACAAACTTTCAAAATCGATTTCTGGTCTAGAACCTTTTGAGACCTAAATTGAAGACACAGAATCCTAACATTATCAACGTAGTTGAGCACAATTACCAACTTCAATAGTTACTACAGCTTACAGATGCTCTGATGTGGAATAATCTCTCTCTCTGCACTAGTTTACAGTAAATTTTACACTAACATACAAAAACACAATTCGCATTATTTACCCCGTCCTCTGCCTCTCCGACTGGGTCTGCCCGGTTTCTTTCCCTGCCCACGACGCCTTGAGTTTGGGGTAGTCATGTTGTGAGATAATCCTTCATTCTGCATGCTGGAACTGTCTTGAGAGCCCGTAGCAAAGCTCTCATTTTCATATGTAACAGGTACATCAATAATGGGAGCTTCATTCAAAAATTGACAGTCTTCACCCATGGGAATGCTTGAAGGAACTTCGTCATGACCAGAAGCAACTGGATTCTGATTCTCATCAGATGGCCTAGAGTTTTCTTCTCTATCCTGTTCTGTAGGCAAACTGAAGGAGAAAGCAGAATTTTATTAGAATCAAATTTACACTATTTGGCACTGTACATCTCAAAATAGCACGGGTTAGCCATTATTTACCTAAATCCTGAAGAAGGAAAACCGTTGACAGCAAATGAACCTCCTTTCCCAGCCATTTCTTTTGATGTGGAACATTTCTGATCATTTAGTCCTGAATCAGGAACTGCATTCAGGGCCAACACGACCTTTAAGCCTTCACCAGCAGGGAGACACAGAAAAACCAATCAAAGTAAGAGCCAAGCCCCAAAACTCACTATTAAATCAACCGAGCATAAAACTAAACTTTTAAAGAAATACCATATATGGGTGAGCTAGAACACTTACCTCCCACAGTTCCTCCCATCAAAGAGTTAGGTGGTTGACTAGTTCCATTAGTGTCCTTAAGATCATCAAAGTTGGCAGCACCAGCATTGCTGACATATACAGAGACATAAATCCATTTTTTTCCCTTTTATGAGGACAGATAAAATTACAAGACAAGAAATGATACATGCATGATACCTGACTCTGCCAACTATCTGGAGAGATGGATTTATTACAGAACTCCAAAACCTAATCTAAGCACCCCAATTAAAACTTTGAACCGAGCCGACTAGGAATCTAAAAAGACTAAATTTGGAAGTGTATAATAATATTACTGCAAATGAGTAGTATCTTTTTAGACAATTCAAATACATATATCTGTTATTTACAAGTTTATGGTCAATTTTGCTAAATTTTAAAAGCATCAAATAGATGTGTAGTTCAGTGCAATTTGTAAAGCTTGCTTCCCAAATGTAGATTTTTAACAATAGCAAATAATTTTTAAGTTGGGTGCAGGATTTTTCATTTCAAGCCTTTCTTCTTCGTTTTATTTAACTACTACCTTTTTTTGGGAGAGTTGAAGAGCAGGATTTTCAGCAGTATGAATTAAAGTGGAGATAAACTGCACCTATACAAGCTCTTTTTATCCATCACCAATTAACAGACAGTTTGGAAAATTGCTATTAATTAATATACAACACATCATAGCAAGATAGGTGGCCAATGTATTATTTTGATTTCTTAAAAAAATAATATATAGAGAAAGCTTATAAATGCACACAAAATTTGAGAAAGGAAAATGTAGATCATAATCATACGAAATAACTGGGGAAAAGGAGTTACCTTTGTGACATTGTCTTTATATTTTCCAATGATTTCTCTCTTTGTCCAGAGCTAAATCTCCCTTTTTGTGTCACCCCACAAAACCATATTAGGTGGATTTTGTTAGTGGTGGAAAGAACAATCGGAAGGTAAAAGTTGGTCAAAAAGAAAAGACGGAAAGAGGAAAAAGAATATGTGCAAGCTTATGTAATATTCTAGGCTCTACTGACAACAAATTTTTGACATGGGTTATACCCACAAACTACTAGTTCTGTCTCCTAATTGAGCTATCAGATAACAGATGGTTATAGCGTCCATTGATGCACATGACTTTATACCATCATCAGGTGCAACATTATAATTAATTTACATAGTTTTTAGCTGCAGGGAACCATAACAACATGACAAGATAGAAGCATTAACTAGCAGCTTGAAGAGCAACCTTGCAAACAAATATATATGTACAAAGCAAGCTAAAAAATCTTAACAGAATTTGGATGATTAAAATATCAATTAGTTCAGCAAAGCTTGACAAAAATATTGATGAATCATGTCTGAGCTCACATGATCAGGTTCAACCTGTTACCGGATGGCAAATGGACAGAGTAGGCTCCAGGTAATAATTGTTTCAGTTGCTAAAACAATAAATCCGGTTATTTTCGGTCGTACCCCCACATTTATTGACATATATCATATATAGAACCACTTTTGTAAAAGTCATCACTCCACCCCCAAATAACGGTGAAATGACTATTTTACCCTTGCCCTAACAAAAATATTTTAATCCCTAAACTTTAATAAAATAACAAATTAAGACACACTTTAACCAATTTTAACATTTTAATTCTTACTGTCATTTGCCACTCTTCTTTCATTTTTCTTAACACAACTTTTTTTTCCAAATTATATCAAAAAAATCTACCAATGAAAACCACAATAACCCATTCAAGAAAATTCCTAACAATTTTTATTATTATTCATTTTCAAAAATCGTGAATAAAAATCATATGTCGTGGATTTAGTTCGTGTTTCCAGTAATCTAGAGCTTTTTACTGTAGTACAATTAGGATTTTTTATTGTTTCAAATAAAAAGTCAATTATATCATCAAAAGTTCTAACGAATGGTAACAAATGTAGCGACATAATGTGGACTAAAATGTTAAAATTAGTTAAAGTATGTTTTAATTTATTATTTTACCAAAACTCAAGGACTAAAATGTTATTATCTTTTTTAGTTTTAATTAGAATAAGGGTAAAATAGTCATTTTACTGTTATTTAGGGTTGGAGTAATGACTTCCACAAAAATTAGTCTATATATGATATATGTCGATAAATGTGGGGGTACAGTTGAAAATAACCCAATATTTTTCCCTTGGTAAGAAAAACTAAATGAAAGAAATACTCAAGTAGATAGAATTGTAAGAATTAATTTGACTACAAATCAGGATGATTTTAAGTAAAAATACTAATAAGATTTGAAAACAGTACCTGATGTTTCCTCTATGACCTGAATGTTTTCCAAGTCCTTCATGAAAAGCAATTTTTTTCAAATGACATCAGCAAGTTGCAACATATGAGGTAAAGAATACCAGCAAATCAAGTTCTTAAAGCCTATTTAGCATGAATTCACTTTTCATATAGACAAGTAACAGATAATCAGTGAAAAGAAAACTATATATTCAATCTAGAGTACCTGATTTTGTTCAGAAACAAAAGTAGCTGGATTTGGTGGCACAGCTTCATTTTGTAACCCATCTTTTATCACCTGTGAAACTGAAGGCAAAAATGAGGTTTGGTGTATTAGGTCATCTACAATTCAACTTCTTAACATCCTAAAAGCGAATTTTTTTTAAAAATCAAAGCAATGTCTCTTGCTACTTATGACAACAAATATTATGAATAACCAACACAGATTATAAAACAGCAAAATAAATCACACCTGGACCATATGAAGTGGATACTCCTTTGGCCAAGTTTCTGGATGCATCTACTGATTTTGTAGAAGAGTGCACTTTGCTTCTCATACTGGCTTCTGCTTCATCAGCCAGAAAAGACTTACTGACATTCTTATTCTCTAAACCATATGAAGACCAATCAATCTTTGAGGAAGGTGGAGTTCTTAGCATCTCTTCCGTTGCCTTGGTTCTCACTTTTCGTATTTCCTCCAAGATATTCCATGAAGCAGAGGCAGAGGAATCCCTTTTCATCTGCATTTAGTTTCAGCACAAAATACAAATAAGATGAATCAGCATGTAGGAAAGAAAATAAGACCTTAGGGCTTGCCTCCTTTTTTTGGTTTTCTTCATTTTCCAATCAAGAAAATTATGCTTCATAAAAAATTCAAAACTTGGAAAGCATATCAGATAACTACACTTAAAGAAGGATTTCAATTCCAAACTGGTGAATCCAAACCAAGTAAAGCACACACAATTCAGCATCTAATATTTGCAACTCATATAAATACGACACATAGTGTCCCGCTTCCCCTGCCCAACTTCACTTCAAAACATTCAAGAAATAGTCAATTGTTTTGATACTATATGACCAACTTTCCTCAAAGATCAGAGAGCCCTAATCTATCACCAGATCAGTTCAAAGATTTTTCTTGGGCTTATCCCCCACCGATTTAACCAAGTTCCTGCCATCTCGACCTTCAGAAACAAGTTCCCAACTTTCAATTTGCATTCATAATTTTAGCATAATGCCAAAACTTTGGTTAGAAAAGGTAAAACCCAAGTTATATCCTACAAGAAACTGACCAAAGATACACGAAAAATAAAAAAGGAAACAACCAAAGATACATGAAAAATAAAAATAAAAAGAAGCAAAAAAACCTTGGATGATGTCAAAGAAGTGTAACCAGTTGAATATGGTGTTTCTTCCTTAAAAAGCTGAATTCCTGTCGGTGATGGGGATCTGTATTCTGTAGGAGTTACAGTTGGAGATGCCCATGGAGGCCGTGTTCGCATATATGATTTGGCCATATCCACCGGAGAACCCACTTCACCTTCCATGACCTGCATTAGAGAAAACTCAAATATGATACGCAAATGGCATCACCCTATGTGCTTCAATCATTTTTAATCCAAATTGTTTATGCCTTTCCAGCACTATGTGAAAAGCAAAAGTAATACATTCGAAAGGATTTCCTTGGTCAAGTGAATCACAATCTATAATTTTTTTAATAAAAAATTTTCTAAAGCCCAGAATAAAATGATCTCTAAAAAAATGGATCTCAAAATATTCAATTTTGGGGGCAGCAGAAGTAAAATGCATTGCAAAATGTCAATTTCAGAAACTAGATATTTGGCAGACCCTGCACGTGAAAAGAAGATACTGAAGAAGTGAAGATAACAAGTATTAGTCTAGAGCTGAACTAGAAGTGACTGAAAGCAACCATAAGGCCTACCACTGTCATATTATAAAAATCAGTTACTAACATGGGGCAACATAGCACAGTTTAAGGTGCAGGGTCCATAATCCAACTCTGTCTTTGGACTTGATCCTGATTTCTTCTCCTCTAACCATTTTTTTGCCTCCATAACAGCTGCACTACAGAGATCAGGCATGTCGACATCTGAAATATAAATATAGCAGCAGTCATAAGAAAAATTTAGCAGCACAATTTTGAAAATTTCCTTGTGTTTCTAGTGCTTCTATGAAAGTAATACCACAGCCAATTGTTCTGTTGGGTTGTTCACCTAATCTCTGATCCTTTGTATCTCCAATGATGGGACCATCCACAACTCTTGATTTAATAATACTAGTCAGTCTCTCACACTCTTCCCTGGTCAAACATAGCCACGCATTCAGAAGTTGGAGTGAAATCATTTTCAAAAGACATAAAAAGTGCAAAATAATTAACAAAAACTTCAGAGAAGGAATCAACTCAACTATTTCAGAGAAATTTGAAAACAGTTGAAAAAAACAAATATTGGAAAGGCTTTTGAACTTAAACTCAGAATCACTATGAGTGAACCGTAACTGGAAAATATTAGTGGAAGTTCATATGATTAAAAATCATAACTTCTATTTTAATACAAAAATTCCAACATGAGCTAGTAGCATTACATCATAACAAAGACAATTAACGATATAATTTAGAAAAACCAAACACAAAAAGAGAACATTCCAAGCAAACATATGGCGGACAAAAAAAGACTAAGCAAAACAGAAATCGTGAAAAATCAAAATTATGAAGCAAAGAAGCTATGGGTTCACAATTACCTCGAAAAAGTCACATGCATGAGAAGCTGTTCTATTAAATGCTTGGTTTCACCATTCACCACCACAGGTTGAGGTTCACTCCTGGCGTGCTGGATAATTTCTGATGTCCCATTCTAAAACACATGTAAAAACAGCATGTCTAAAACATGAGAGGAAACCAAAATAGTACAGCAGCACATTTTGCCACAATCAGTGACACCTAGCGTGAAAATGCTAACCTCAATAACAATTACTGAGAGAAAATGCAGCCTCTTAACATAGTACAAAAATAGAAACATGGCAGATCTCACGCGTTTACCTTTCTCATTGTGTCAGTTCCATCAGAAGAGATGCCGTTATCATCATTTTCGTCATCAAATTCATCCCCTGAAAAATAGGAATGATTCAAGTCATGAGAGGAAAATAGACACTGACAATGAGCTGAAGAAAGATGACTCCGAGGTAAATTGATGAATGATACTATAATTTTAAAATAATAAGAGTATTTTCTTCCTTCTATCCTTTATTCAGAGTAATTTTAGAACTTCTCCTGCTCCTCTAAGTTCTCTTCATTTCTCTTTATCAAAAGAACCAGTTAAGACTTACTTCAAATCAAACCAAGTACGAAGAAACGGAATGTAAATGCTAAAAAAATAAAAGAAAATAAAACCAAAATGACAGAAAATTCTTAACAAACGAATATAAAATTCAAAGTAACAGAGATAACTGAACCTGAATCGGAAGAAGATGACGACGAAGACGAAGATTCGTTAGTGAAGACGGAAGAGAGAATTTTGCCGGCGCCGCTAGCAATCATGCGAGTTGGAGAATAAATGAGTCTGGAGAGCCAATTAGGGTTTTGAGGGCTGGAATTTGGAGGCAATTCGGGGCGCTCGTAGGGAGTCGTGGCACGTGCGGTTCGTCTGGCGCGAATCATTTTGCCTCCAGATCGAAGTTCGCCGGCTCGCCATGGTGTTGGAATGCTGGCCATTCGCGCGGTGGTCCGAGGAAGAGACGAAGAAGGTCGTTGCTGAGAGGTTTAAAACGGAGGGTTTTCGATCCGTTTTGGGGTTAGTAGCGGTTGTTAACGGTGGTTATGTGGGAATTTGACGTGGCGGGATTTCATTGGTTTAGAACTGGAAAATAGAATTTTTGTCTTTTTTTTTAATAATATGTCTATGTTGTTACAATTATTTTAAAGAGAGTTATGATCTTGGAAAAGTTTATGCAATCACCTTAATAATTGGTTAAGATAATTGATGTGGATATGTCAAATTAGTTCGGATTGAAATTTTAGGATAAGTAATATTGTTCCTACTGATATGATATTATTTATTGATAATTTTTACTATGTAAAATTATTTGAATAAGATATGTAATATTAAGATATATAAATCAGTGATTGTATAAAGTATGGTCACTTCTTGTAATATGTAATAAAATAAAATAAAAGTTTATTTAAAGTTTTTATAAAAATTATATATATCCCGAAATTTTAAAATTAAATTAAAAACTTTTTTGGATTCCTACGGTGTTAATTTATTCTTGAGAAAATCATATAGCTTTGAGTGATTAAACTTGTAATGATTATAGTTTCAAAACTATAATTAGGTTATATGATACCCAAAAGTTAACATGGCACCGTAAATTGAATTATTTCAATTCCATATATCAATCAAAATATTCTAATATCAGCTTTGACTTGAATAATTTTACATGTATTAATCTTTTAAAAAATTTGAGTAGATTCATACAAATTTTGATAAAATGAAGATTCAAGATTCTATTTTAATGAACTAGACAACCGAATTCCATCCTTGGCAAGCAAGAAGATTCACCTCCTTCATTTCCTTTGCTAGAACCAAAAGCATTCCCAGTTTTGCATGGGGATTTCAGTGCGTCCATTCCAATCGAATACAAATACCGAAATGGTTTTGGTGGTGCAACAATTTCATCTCCTCCTTCCAGCATTTTCACCACCGCACTCATCGGTGGCCTCCCTTCCGGAGAATCCTGTGCACACCACAATGCCACAATTGACATTCTTTCAGCTTTCTCCCTATCCTCCTTTCCTATCCCACAAGCCATTACCAGTGCTGATAACTCTCCTTTCTCATACTCATCCCAAACTTGCTTCGGAAACCAATCCAGGGTATCCGAAGAAGTATCCTGAGCATTCCTTCTCCTTCCGATTATCTCAAACAACAACATTCCAAAACTGTAAACGTCGCATTTGTGTGTTATAGGGTAGTTTCTCAGAAAAAACTCTGGGGCTGAATAACCTGGAGTTCCCCTATAACTTGAGACGGATTCCTGTGTGTTTTTAGGATTACACAGTTTTGCAAGTCCGAAATCAGCAACCTTGGCTGAGAATTTTGCATCTAGAAGGATGTTAGCAGGTTTTATGTCGTAGTGAACGATTCTTTGTTGGCATTCTTCGTGTAAATATGCGATTCCTCTAGCCGTTTCGACAGCAATTTTATGCAGCTTTTCCCATTTAATCACTTCAGTTTCGGTGAACAAGTACTTATCCAGGGAGCCATTTCCCATGTACTCATACACAAGCGCTGCAATTGTTTGGTCGTAGCAGAGACCGAATAATCTGACAAGATTTATGTGATATGTTCCGCCAATTGTGCCCACCTCAGCCATAAATTGTGCTTCAACTCTTTTATTTAAACATGGGTTCAGGATTTTCACAGCAATTTTCACCCCATTTGGAAACTGTCCTCTGTAAACTACACCAAAACCTCCCGAACCCAACTTTGTTGAATAATTGTTTGTGAAACTAGACAGCTGTTCAGTTGTGAACCTTACCGGCTTCTCTTTTGTCATAATTTGCAGGAATTTCTCCATTGTTTGTTCTTCAACCTTCAAATTTTGAACCATATTTAAGGCTGCTTCAGGAACTGTTGGTTCCAATCCTCTAACGTATCTTTGATTTAAGATTTTTGCACAACGGTAAGCCGTAAAGATGACCATTGCTGCTATTGCCAATACCATCACTGCAATAACTGCAAATTATGATAATAAGAATCAGCAGTGTGATATTTTGTTTCAAGAGTCAGGTGTAAGAGCTTACCGCCAATGCCCAACAGTTTCCCGCTGATATGCTGAGTTTTTGAGGGATATAGAATCATTCTGAGGATAGGAAGATTGGAGAAGTCAGAATAGATTAGTCAAAATGAAACATGTACAAAGGTTGTCCAAATTTCAGATCTCGGAACTAATTAAAGTTTAACTTTAGATCCTATTATTGAATCTCTCATGCGAGGAAACTCACTTCTTTGTTTGATTGATAGTATTTGCTCCTGGATTCTGGATTTTGAGATGCAGAACAGCAAAAGTTGCCTGTTATTTGCCTTTTTGCTTTTCCCTCTGCTTTTGGTCAAAGTTCAGATCAAAGCTCTCGGAAGTAATAATTATAGGATTATCTTCAACATATGGTCACGTTTTTGCTTAGTTAGGAGACGGACCAAACTGATGAGGATAGAATTACCACCCACCTTCCTCCTCTTTCATATCCTAATAAAATAATCGAACAAACCTAGGATAAATAAAACAAGAAACCAATGCTAAGACAGCTAAAATCCACCAATTTATATTCTTGAAAAAATGATGAGGCAAAAGTACAAAGCCATGCCATGAAAAATACAAGGAAAACACAAGGAACTAGCTTAGTTATTATCAATGACCACTATCCATTCGTATTGTCATGTTTGGTCATAATTGGAGTTATTTCCTTGTAGCATCAGACTGAGATGAAGAGCCTGAACCATCACTGCTTTCCGGTGATTTCAACATTTGGATGGAATCCAAATAGCGAAATTTTTTGGAGTTGGCAAACCTTCACAGTTCCCTCCAACATCTTCAATACAGCATGCATTGAATGCCTACAAGACATTATTGTCACGGTTGTTTTTGGCCCTTAAGATTTTCAAGGTGCTTTAGATAGGAATTGATAACTAGTGATGCTGTGTTACCAGATACTATTGTTTAGTCAACAAGTAGCCATTTGTATGTCATGTTTAGCCATGATTGGAGTGGTTTCCTTGTACCACCGGGACTCAGAAGAAAAGCCCGAACCATCACTGCTATCTGCTGACCTCAATGCTGTCATTTGGATTAAGTCCAAGTAGCGAAACGGTTTTGGAGGTGGCAAAACTTCTACAGCTCCCTCCAACATCTTGACAACAGCACTCATTGGCGGCCTACCTTGAGGTGAATCTTGCACACACCACAGAGCTACCATACAAGTTCTCTCTGCTTTCTCTCTCTTTTTCTCTTCAATCCCACAAGCTGATATCATTGCAGCCAATTCACCTTTCTCATATTCTTCCCAAACATGTTTCGGAAACCAGTCCAGGGTTTCGGAAGCACCAACAATTGCATTTCTTCTTCTGCCGACAATCTCAAACAACACCATGCCAAAGCTATAAACATCACATTTATGTGTTATTGGGTAGTTCCCGGATAAGAATTCTGGTGCTGAATAGCCTGGAGTCCCTTTATATCCACTGATTGTGACATGAGTTCTGTTCCTATCACAAAGTTTTGCAAGCCCGAAATCAGCTACTCTAGGAGAAAAGTTCACATCTAAGAGAACATTTTCAGGCTTTATATCATAGTGAATGATCCTCTGTTGGCATTCTTCATGCAAGTAAGCTAATCCTTTCGCTGTCCCTATTGCGATTTCGTGCAACTTCTCCCATTCTATTGACTGCATTTTGTTGAACAAATACTTGTCCAGCGAGCCATTTTCCATGAACTCATAAACAAGCGCAGTCATATGTTGATCATGGCAGAAACCATAAAGTCTAACCAGATTTATATGGTATGTTCTTCCGATAGTTCCCACTTCCGCCATGAATTGTTGTTCAGCAATTCTGCCTAAATTCCTGTTGAGAACTTTCACTGCAATTTGTACTCCATTTGGAAATTGCCCCCCGTAGACTTGCCCAAAGCCTCCACTACCCAACCCAGATTTATAGTTACCTGTAAAACTATTCAGCTGCTCAGACGTAAATCTGACTGGCTTGTCCCTTTCGACTTCTTGCAGGAATCTCTCCATTGTTTGACCAGTCCTCCAAATTACTTCAACAGGATTTTGGTTTTCCATTGCCAAACGTTTTACCTTCCGAAGGTAAAGGATGACAGAAATTATAACATACAGTACTAGCACACCAACCAATGTCGAAACTGTAGCTGCAACTGCAAGTTAATAGAATTTTCATCTAAATCAACGCTGCTTTGTGCTTGATTCGCACCAAATTTATATTTTAAGAATACATATGGTAAGAATTTTCTTATTATATAACCCATACTACTTTATGATCAAATTAATTCATTTAAAATTTTAACTCGTAACAATAGCCACTTCCATAATTTAGGAATAATGGTAGAGATTTTTAATAAATCACTTCCTCATTTTAAAGTTAGTGGTATAGTTTATTTAAGGTATTTTATTGATGGACAAGAGTTGAAAGAGCAATTTGTAAATTTAAAATTTCACTAGTCTTAAAAAAAGCATACAGTCTTATATCTAAAATAGAATTCAATTAAAATATTGTATAAAAGTACGATTTCTTCTATTCTCTTATGAGAAGAGAAGGATTTTTATTTTAATTTGGTTCGGTCCAAAGAAATCTATTTTTTGTTTACCTTATCAATAACAATATTAATAACTCAATTAAAATACACTCATCTTCAAGAACAAAAGGTTTATTATACTTAATATCTTTAGTTTAATGTATATATGCGTTAATTTTGCTCTTTATTCAAGTATTTTTTTATTCGCCAAATTGTCCGAGGTCTACACTTTTTTGAATCCAATTGTAGATGTTATGTCAATAATATCGGTTCTATGTTTTTTCTATTAGCCTTTATTTAACAAGTTGCTGTAAGTTTTCGATGAGATTTTTAATACTATTCTAGAAAATTTTATAATTTATTCGAGTAGCGAAATTTTTTTTTAACAATTGATAAGATCATATGAGTCTTACAATATGAATGAATCCTCATTTTAACTCGCAACAAGAGCCACTTCCATAATTTAGGAATAATGGTAGAGGTTTTTAATAAATCACTTCCTCATTTTAAAGTTAGTGGTATAGTTTATTTAAGGTATTTTATTGATGGACAAGAATTGAAAGAGCAATTTGTAAATTTAAAATTTCACTAGTCTTAAAAAAAGCATACAGTCTTATATCTAAAATAGAATTCAATTAAAATATTATATGAAAGTACGATTTCTTCTATTCTCTTGTGAGAAGGGAAGGATTTTTATTTTGATTGGCTCGGTCCAAAGAAGTCTATTTTTTGTTTACCTTATCAATAACAATATTAATAACTCAATTAAAATACAATTATCTTCAAGAACAAAAGATTTATTATGCTTAATATCTTTAGTTTAATCTATATATGCGTTAATTTTGCTCTTTATTCGAGTATTTTTTTATTCGCCAAATTTGCCTGAGGTCTAGGCTTTTTTTTGAATCCAATTATAAATGTTATGTCAATAATACCAATTCTATGTTTTTTCTATTAGCCTTTATTTAACAAGCTGTTATAAGTTTTCGATGAGATTTTTAATACTGTCTTAAAAAAATGCATGATTTATTCGAGTGGCGAATTTTTTTTTTTAACAATTGATAAGTTCATATAAGTCTTACAATATGAATGAATCCTCAATTCAAAGACTAAAATTCTTTGGGAGCGCCAATCACTCTTAACTCCCCCATTTCCCGACCTTTTTTCACTGAAGAACCATATTAAAGCCCACCACAATATCGAAGTCTAATTGTGTGAATTTCTGAAAGCTCTTTTTTATTTCTAAAAATTATAAAAAGAACTTCATTCTTGTTGTCTAAATCAAATATGCAGGTTCTAAAAAAACAAAGGTTAAAAGACACCTTAGTGTGAATTTGAATGTTTAAAACATATTTGACCAATTATGTTTGAAGGTACATTCTTTATTTTATATTTATTTTCATTAGCGGTATTATGAGTCTTTTTCAAACCATATTAATTAGTATGATTAGTTCTAAAATTAATTTAATTAATATGTATTTTATGTCTTTGATAATCTTATGCAGTTTTGTCAAACACAATATATTTTTTATTTTGTATTACCTATAAAGAATTATTCATACATTATTTTAATTTTGTTTATATGGCTATTATAAAAATTACTGATTTTATATACACTCTCCTTTAATTCATATATGTTGCATGTTATACATCTTGTAAGTGAGCATTTATATAAATTTGTCTTAATGCCTTACTGTTTTGCGGAAGATATGATAAATATATTTATTTATGATACATTTTGATTGTTTAAACTTATTAAACTATTATTTAAAGTCTAATTGCCTATAATAATGACAACCCATGAAATATATTTTTTACTTACTTTTGAATTTTTGCCAATTTTATCCTTAATTTATCTTTGACAGATTTGACGAAGAAATATATTTTTAAATTGTAACCAAGAATAAATAAGAAATGATGCTTATATAAAAAATATGATTAAATATTGCACATTTTCAAGTTTCAGGTTTTGATTATTATTTATATAAAGTTTGTGTAATATGGCGTGATCAATATGACCTACGATTTTGACTGAGAAAGAGATTAAAGTAGTCTTTAAAATATATTAATTCTGATCAAGTATATAAAATAATGTATGACCCAATGTTAATGATCAGATTAATTAATCTAAAATGATAAACTGTTAGTTACTTTCATAATTTAGGGGTAGTGGTGGAGATTTTTAATGGTGTAGCTTATTTAAAGCACTTTATTGATTGATAGAAGTTAGAAAAGTAAAAAATCTTGTTAAGTTTGAAAATTTCACCATAAAAGGGGTCTCCAATCTAACCCAACAAAAAAAAAAAAAAGCTTGAAATTTTTACATCTAAAATATATTTCGGGATAGGGAGATTTTAAGGAGAAATAAATTAGAAAATATGTTGGTATAAATTTGAATATTTAAAATATACTGGATTAATTACGGTTTAAAGATAACATTTTTATTTTCTATTTTGTGGAAGAAGGGTATCGATAACTTACCTATGGTTGATGAGCGGTCTGAATCTGATGACATTCTGAAAAGAAAACGAGAATATTCAAAGTGAAAACTTCCTGTATAATTAATTATTCATCAAGAGTAAAGGAAACTCTCAAATAATACTTACTCAACAGTCGAAGATTGCCTTTTGCTTTTGGGTCCAAAGACTCGAGAGTTATTCAACTCGATCTGTCCAGGCTCCGATCTATGGCGAAGGAAAATTGGTCCGAGAATAGAGAATATGAAACTTCCGTGAAGAATCAGAGGATTTTCATTGACCAAGGGTGGTTATTATTTAGAAAATGAAATGCTGAAAGTTTTAGTGAAGAGATTTATTAACACCAAGGGTTGGTCGCTGGTGTTAATTTTTCCTTAATTAGGTGAAATTTTAACACTTGGTAGGATGTTCTTTTGTGTTTTTTTTTTTTTAAACAGAAAACTCTTATAAATAAATTTCTTTCGTTTGTCTGTTCAATCCAGTACTTAGCATAATTCAATTTCACACTTTCAGTCCACGTTAAAACTTGGTAAATATATGTGGAAAGATTCAACTTTAAATAATTTAAATATTTATTCAATTATAATTTTAAAAATATTTATTTTTTCATGAAAAATATTCAATTATAATTCCCCTTACGTCTTGCACACTCATTTGAATTTCGCACAAAAAGCGAAATAAATTACACGGCTCTGGCTGCTCGTCAAAGAGTCTTTCTTGGTTTTGCGTGTTGACTTTGAAGTTAAGTGGAATGATTTGACCTGACATAAGAAATTTTCAACAATAAATGTCATTTTCTCAATCAAGCTTCTTGCTTAATCAAATTTCATGGAAGTTTCATTGCCTCTCCTTCTCTCTCATCGATCTTTCCTTCGCCATTATAACTTGAGCCTGGAAATATAAGCATAATAAACATCTAGAACCCGAGAACGAGAAGTCAACGTAGGACAAAAAAAAGCAATCTGCTACAGTTTGGTACGTATGTATATTTCAGAATTCAGATGCTTATTTTATTTTGTTTTTGTTAATTTGTTTGTTTTAGATTCAATCGATGAATCATACGGTAGTTTTGAGCCGAGCGTTGCCATTAATTTTTGGCTTGAATGTTGTTCTTGTACATATGCAGCAGAATGTCATCAACAGACGGCCCACCGCCCATTTGTAAGTTCTCAATAATTTCCACATGCGGATGTTTGTACTTTAAAATTAGTGTCTGAATTAGTGCAAGTCAAGATGTTTTGCACCAAAGCCACGTTGATTTGGTGAAAAAAAGAAAATGCTAACTTGCTGTAAACAACGCCGATTTGCTTTTTCTAGGATGAGAAATCTATGCGAGTTATTTTACATTCAACAAATTATAGGATAGTAAAACCTCCATTACTGAATGATTTTCTAGCTACGTTAAAATTTCGCTGATATTAAAATTCTATTAACTTGCAGTTGTAGCGACGATGTCTGTAATGCTTGGTGTTGTTGTACTGTCTGTAGTATTTTCTATTATCCGTTATGCTTGTGAATATCTAACACCTCCCCAAACGGAAAACCAAAATCCCGCATCAGCAAATGAGGCTGCAGAACAACGTGGGGTTGATGTAATTTGGGAAGCTGGTCAAACAATGGAAAGATTCCTGCAAGAAATCCAAAGAGACAAACCAGTCAGATTTACTTCTCAGCGGCTTAAAAATTTTACAACTAACTACAAAACTCGTTTGGGTTTTGGAGGATTTGGGGAGGTCTTCCAGGGACAATTTCCGAATGGAGTAAAGATTGCAGTGAAAGTTCTTAATAGAAACTTGGGCAGAATTGCTGAAGAACAATTCATGGCGGAAGTGGGAACTATCGGAAGAACATACCATATAAATCTGGTTAGACTTTATGGTTTCTGCCATGATCAACATATGACTGCGCTTGTTTATGAGTTCATGGAAAATGGTTCGCTGGACAAGTATTTGTTCAACAAAATGCGGTCAATAGAATGGGAGAAGTTGCACGAAATCGCAATAGGGACAGCGAAAGGATTAGCTTACTTGCATGAAGAATGCCAACAGAGGATCATTCACTATGATATAAAGCCTGAAAATGTTCTCTTAGATGTGAACTTTTCTCCTAGAGTAGCTGATTTCGGGCTTGCAAAACTTTGTGATAGGAACAGAACTCATGTTACAATCAGTGGATATAAAGGAACTCCAGGCTATTCTGCACCAGAATTCTTATCCGGGAACTATCCAATAACACATAAATGTGATGTTTATAGCTTTGGCATGGTGTTGTTTGAGATTGTTGGGAGAAGAAGAAATGCAATTGTTGGCGCTTCCGAAACCCTGGACTGGTTTCCGAAACATGTTTGGGAAGAATATGATAAAGGTGAATTGGCTGCAATGATATCAGGTGCCTGTGGGATTGAAGAGAAAAACAGAGAGAAAGCAAAGAGAACTTGTATGGTGGCTCTCTGGTGTGTGCAAGATTCACCTGAAGCTAGACCGCCAATGAGTGCTGTTGTGAAGATGTTGGAGGGAACTGTGGAAGTTTTGCCACCTCCAAAACCATTTCGCTACTTGGACATAATCCGAATGACAGCATTGAGGTCAGCAGATAGCAGTGATGGTTCGGGCTTTTCTTCTGAGTCCCGGTGGTACAAGGAAACCACTCCAATCATGGCTAAACATGACATACAAATGGCTACTTGTTGACTAAACAATAATGTCTGTAACACAGGATCACTACGTTCAATACCTATGCTAAAGCACCTTGAAAATCTTAAGGGATAAAAAAAAAAAAGATGGTGGCAATATGTTATTTGAAAAAATAAAATAAAATTCTAGCACTAGCTAGTATAGTATAGTTTCCCTGCTTGTGCATTTCTGTTATACATAAATTTAAGGGAGCAATTATGTGCCTAATTTGATAATAATTAAAAAATATCAGGCTTCCCAATGGTATCCCGACCATCAGTCCAAGTGATGACCTGTGTTAGCGTTTGATAATAAACTATTATCCCACGTAACAACTCGGACTTTGTTTGAGTAGTCATGAGGCTGAGCTCCACATTTAGAGTCCGTCTTTCAAACTTTACTGACTAATTTTTCAATTATAGAAAATGTTATTCATTATATATGAGATTCACAGTATTTAAGTGTAAGTAAATTTTTTTTCATGCTTGAAGGTAAGATATCATCCAATTTAAATAAAGATATCCGAATTGTGTCATATATGATTCCATCAAAATTTTCGATCAATTTTTAATGTAATATTGATAACTTGTATATATAATATTAAAAAAAAAATTATCTCACGTATAACAAATCTCTTCCACTTAAAATTTTTTAGCATTTTATTTTTTTTAATAAAAAAGAAAAGTAAAGCATAAATTAATTTTTTTTTTACATAACAATAGTAGTACAAGAAATAATTTTTTTTTTATACAATCGGAGATAAACAAAATTCTATTATTGTTTATACAAACTTTTATTTATAGCATTATTGATAATTATAATATAAATTTAATTTAAATTTTGTATCATAATAAGACAAAGACATTTATTAATTAAACCCACCAAAACTTACAAAACTTGAATCACTACTTTGTCCTAAATTGAAAATTTCTTAAATTCACTTTACAGTTCAAATCTTTGGATCATTATCCAAGATTGTTTAGGCTAACCATCCTTCGTGTTTTCTCCAAGTTGTTGCTAGTGCTACTATTGTAAAGTAGTTAATACAAGATCCTCCAATGAGCCTTTTAGTCTTTTACACGCAAATCCTTTGGAATTCATAAGAAAATGAATTGTTTGAAAGGTCTATTACTTGCAAAGGTGAGTTCTTTAAAATATCCCTTGGCAAAACACCACTGAATTTGTTGTTCAACAATTTGAGTTTACACAAGTTCTTAAATCGAGCTGTACCATGGGTAGAAGTGGTAATTCATATTGGCGTGTGATATCTATGTCATATTAAATATAGGTCTAATATATTTTAGGTTAATCCCAAATGATTTATTTAATAATCTCGTTAAGAACTAAAAATACTTATAATACTACCTACTCAAATATTAATAAATTTTATTTTAAATAAAATTGAATATTTCTTAAAACATTAGGAGTATAATTAAACACTTGTAAAATATAAAAAAAAAATATGAAATAAATTTATTTAATAACAAGACATAATTACTTGAATAGTTAATCACATGTAAATGTATTCACTTGTTAAGATTTCTAAACTCGACCTATTTATTCACATCAAATTCGTGTCAAATAATTATTTAATCACCCAAATTATCTTTTCAACATTGTCGTATTAAGCTAGTTAACTCAAACAAAGAGTTTTTACATAACTCTATTTGCTTCATACTTTTCAACTCGGTAATTGAACTAGAAAACCCAATGATTTTGTTTAACGATTAATCTAAATTACTAAGGTTTGACAACCAAGTTAAGCTCTTTGGAATTTGACCTGTGATGTAACAACCAATGAGCCAAAAATATTCAAGACTCGTCAAAAAGATTGTGTATTGTCCCATAAAGAAGATTATAAGTGAGAGAAACTCAAGCTGAGCAAACTCACCGAAACTCAGAGGAATATCTCAAGAAAGGTTTCTTAACTTCTCAATTGCAGAAAAGTTGCGAGGATGGTACCAACAATGTAATTTGATCCTAAATTTAAGTGGGTGAGACTTCGGTAAGTAGAAATATCAACCAGTTATTTGATCTAAGTCCTATTACAGCGTCTTTTAGTCTTGAATAGTTTTTTAATCAACAAAAGAAAAGTCTTAAGTTGTTGCAATAATTGTATGCTTGACGGCAGTCAATTAACCTTTCTCGAAAATTTTCCGTTTAGTGAGTTTCCCCGAGGCATGTGATAATATCCCTAATGATGTGCAAACCCAAATTGGGCCGGACTTTACAAGGTAGCCCATCCATAAATAGAAGCCCGAGAGTTTAACAAAATATATTGGGCCAATTTAAAAAGGAAGCCCAAGTCCAAAACTAAACCGGTCGGATCACGGGTTACTCACCAAAAAATATCGCGTCGGGGCTTACGTAAGCGCCTGAGGGGAAACTCGTTATATCGTTCATTCATTCTACGGTCTTCACCGACTACGAGCCGTCGTGTATTTATAAATATTTCGGACACCAAATACTAACGCTTGAAACGACATTCTGTCAACAAAATCCGATAGAAAAAAGAGGAAGAGTATGCCGGGGCTAACTTGTAATGCTTGTAACAAAGAATTCAACGATGATGCCGAGCAGAAATTGCATTACAAATCCGATTGGCATCGCTACAATCTCAAACGCAAGGTCTTTTTTTCACTTCTTTCTCTCACTCTGTTTGGTTTCGATTAGGGTTTTTATGTATTGGATTATTAGTTTTTGGTGTTATATATTGAAAAATTCTTGTAGTTCAGACGCACTCGATAAGGAAAAGAAATCGTGGAATGTTTTGTTGTTTTAAAGCTGTAAATTTGAAGCTAAAATTATTGTATTAGACCTTAATTTCTGAGACTCAGAAATAATCTGTGGAAAAATTGAGAAGGGCGTGTTGGGAAAGCGCGTTTGCTTGGTCGCGGCGTTGCGTTCTGAAGAATTTCTTTGTTTGCGCTTTTGTGTATTTCAAAACAGGGGCAATGAAATTGTGTCTTCGGTCACCTTATAAGTTTTCAGTGCTACTAGTTTCTAATAATTTGATGCAATGCTGGAAGTTGTGATTGGTTAATCATATGATAAGGTACTCCATATTGAATCCGTGATATGTTATGATGGATTTTGGCTGTCCTGCAAGCATGATTCTTAGACAGTGAAAATTTTAGTTCAATGTGTTTGAATAATATGAGATATTTAAGTTTCTTTTTTTTTTTCCTAATGAATCAGGTAGCCGGGGTTCCAGGAGTGACAGAAGCACTGTTTCTGGCTAGACAATTGGCTCTTGCTCAAGAGAAAAATAAGTCGAATGAGACCCCAATGCTCTACAGTTGTGTTCTTTGTGGAAAAGGGTATAGAAGTGATAAGGCTCATGCTCAGCATCTTAACTCACGAAGCCATATCATGCGAGCTGCTCAAGGAACGAATAATGAAGACAGAGAGAAGGTAATAATTAAGCCACTTCCGCGTCGTGAGGTAAATAAACTTCCCTTGAAAAGAGAGGCAACAGATGAAGAAAGCGTAGATAGTGATGACGAGTGGGAGGAGATTGATCCAGAAGAAGAACTGATTGACAAGGCTGCAAAGTCTTTTAATGATTTGAATGTTGGGTCTGCCCCTAATTATCGTATGGAGGAGGATGATGATGAATATGACTTTGAGGAGCTTGATCCTTCATGCTGCTTTATGTGTGATCTTCAGCATGATACAATTGAGAACTGTATGATTCACATGCACAAGCAACATGGGTTCTTCATTCCAGATGTTGAATATTTGAAGGATCCGAAAGGCTTGCTCACTTATCTTGGCCTTAAGGTACTGATATTTTATTCCATGTTTTTTCTTGATATTAACTTGTTCAATCAATTTACTATAACTGGCAGTTGGTTACACTTATATGCTCTCTCTTCTCACTTTTTCAGGTCAGGAGGGATTTCATGTGTTTGTACTGCAATGATAGGTGTCATCCTTTTAACAGCTTGGAAGCAGTTAGGAAGCATATGGAAGCAAAAAGTCATTGCAAAGTACATTATGGAGACGGCGATGATGAGGAAGAGGCTGAGTTAGAAGAGTTCTATGACTATAGCAGCAGGTCGATATCTTTTCCATCAATATATGTTCATCTTTCTTTTTATACTTCCTTTTTCTTTATTTTTCCTTGTTTGGTTAGCCCATGGTTCATATTTTAAAAAAATAAATTTCATTGTTTTGACAGTTACATGGATGAGGATGGCAAACAACTGGTCTCGTCAAGTGATATGGTCAACACTGTAGAACTTGGTGGTGGGTCTGAACTTATCATAAACAAAAGAACCGATAAAGGAACATCAACTAAAACATTTGGCTCCCGTGAATACCTACGGTATTATCGCCAGAAACCACGTCCAACGCCAACAAATATGGCCATTACTGCTGCATTAGCCTCAAGGTTTGTTCTTAATCTTTTGTTTAATGGGCTGGGAATTTCCCTTCTTATTTACAATATAGTTGAACTAATTTCCAATTTACTTATTTTGTTTTCAGGTACAAGAGCATGGGGTTGGCAACCGTGCAAACTAGAGAGAATATGGTGAGGATGAAAGTGATAAAGGAGATGAATAGATCGGGAGTGGAGGCAATGCGCACAAAGATTGCCATGAAGAATAACGTCATCCGTAACCTTCCCAAGAATGTCCCGTATTAGCCCTAAACTTAGATCGTCCGCTTTGAGTTTTTAACTCAGAAAATGTTATTTTATAGTGTGATGGTTTCTGGCATTTTAAGCTCTGGGCTTGAGTCTATAGATTTGTCTTTTATGTTATGAAAGAATTTACAGTTCGTTTCTTATTTTGCCATCCCTCTTAGCAATTATATATGATGAAATTATCGTCGGCCACGACGCTTTTTCAATTGGCAATTCGATGAAATATGCTCTGTCGCATCTCTTATCTCTCGACTGTTTGTCCCAATAAATCACAGAATAGATATCTTACAATACCATTAAATCTAGCAATTTCTATTATGATTACCATAACCACCATGAAAAGATAAACCCCTCTTCACAAATCCTATTTTCTGCGTAATGAGTACAAAAAAGTTTACATCAATTAGCCAGCAGTCATGTGAAGATCAAAGTTATCAAAATAGACTAATTGCGAAAAGCATGCGTAGTTATCAGCAAAATTCTGCCGCCTTTTACTGTTCACAACCTTATGCCCAGAGTAATCAGCAAACTTAAAGAAAGAAGATTTCATAAACAGAAGCGGTCAGCACATAAACCCACTTGGGATTCTACAGTTTGTAACAAACTTATGTCTAACCAGGCACAAATATGCAACAAATTACAACACAGAATGTAGATTTTTCATGTTTGAATGCTAATGATTTGGCAATCCCCAGTGCTTTCCACTCCCCAGTATTCATCTTCTCTTACCCCCTTACTTTTCATCATTTGCTTTCACTTTCTATTCAAGAGCTGCCAGAAAAATTAACGAAGATAATGGTTATACAACATAATAGACGGATACCTTGAAATGTCATAATTCAGTAAGACCTCATGGTAAGCTTATCAAACATACCCCTATGCAGTAAAACAAACCCTGCACAAATGCAGGGGGAGCAGTCCATGTCTTACCTAATTGTCATAGAAGCGGGAACGTCGTCTCCGGGAACTGTGAAATACAGAAAGATCGTGCATCAAATCATATGGTATATTGGATGAATGAAACCACTAAGCTGAAATAATAATTTTGGAAAATGTCAGATTAAAAGAGCCTAGCTTGTATAAATCCTTTTTCATACACATCAAGACCCCTACCTTGCCAACTTCTCTACCAGATTAGATGCACAATGGGTCTGCCGAGAACCTTACCTGACTGAGAAATCACCTAGACCATGGGGACTAATACAATCAGAACTATAGTACTG
>CM051403.1:14599932-14637365 GCA_028052125.1 Melia azedarach
CTATTCTGTAATATGAATCTGATAGTTATCTTGTTAGATTAGTATGCGGGTGAAAATTGACTTAATTTTGAATGTTAAAAAACGGTCTAACACATACATTACTAAGGAAAAATATTTATAGTTTGTTAAAATTAGGCTAATAAACTATTATTCTCAATACTTTTAAAAATACCTAGTAAAGTTTTTATTTATTATAAAATAACGATTATACTCTTAAACAATAATAAAATTTGATAAAATAATTATTAAATTTTTAAATTGGTAAAATATAATATGTTTATCTAAAATATATTAATAAAATAAATAGCATTCTTATTATTTTATAATATACTAATAATATATTATTTTATTGATATTAATAAATTTATTTATTTTTATAATAATTTTATTTTTTATTTATATAATTACTACATATAAATATATTTTATTTAAATATAATATTATATTTCTAATTAATTTATTTGTAATCTTTTATTATCTTTTATATCTATATTAATCTATATTTTATTATCAACACATTTTATTTTGAATCACATTTATTAGCATTAAATTATATTTACATTTTAATTAAACCTTTTATCCCTTTTTTATTAATTAACTGTATTATTTTTACTACAATACTCACATTTAATATACATATGTTTTAAATTATTATACACATAATAACTGGAAAAAGGTTCAAAAATTTTAACAACTTGTGACAGTTTCTGTCCCGGTTACTAGAGAGAGGTATGTAGGATTTATCCCACAAAAGTGAATTTGTCCTACCACAACACAAAAGAGTGGTCCACCACCTATCCATTGGGAGAAGAGGGCTAAATATCAAAGACTCAAACCTTTGCTCTTCACTATTCAATATTCATACTCACGTCATCAAATAAAAGGGAGCGGTGTATGTAAATTGCCTCTGTATCAAGATAAGAAAATTTGGGGTGCTAATTGGTGCTAGCAATTTCAATTCACCGTGCAATTTTCATCAATCCATTTATTATTCAAGACACGTGGCGGTCTCAATGTGTGTTAGATTTTCCAGCCAAATCAATCCCCTCTTGGTCTGGAATTTTCTGGACTTTTGCCACATCTGTTGATACCTATACTTAATTAAGATTAAAGGTTGAGATTTTATTTCAATAAAATTTTAACAAATTCATCCCAAATTATTCAAACCTACAGGCAACGCCTAAAACGAGATTTTATTTTACTGTTTATTCCCAACTTAGCCGCTGTCGATGAATGAAAAATTTATCCAAGCCGCCGATTCCATGCAAAATAATGCAAGAAACTTCAACCACTACAAACCAAATCATGTCCTGAATCCAACAAAATCATCTAAGAAACTGTAACCAACGAGCAAATCTCACTTCAGGATGTGCGCATGGGTGGGGAGAAGGTGGTGGTGGGTGGATGGGGATGGGGAGGAGGGAGGAGGTGGTTATTATAAATGGCGATCTGGTGATAATACAAAATCGGGCAAGGAAGAGATAAGGGGAAGATGGAAAGGCATTACCATAGAAAAAGAATTTACGCAAAGACTACAGGGTGGTGAGTTTGAGCGAATAGAGAAAGATGCAGAGGCATGAGATTGGATTGTCCACATCACTGCGGTGGACCTTGTTATGATTTGACTCTGATTTCTTGATATTTTTTTTAAGATTTCCTGTGTCAGTAATTAATTACTAACAGAATAAAACAGAGCGGAACATGAGTTGGGGTTACAGTTTCTTACATGATTCTGCAACACCTGTTCAGGATTTAACAGTTTGGATAAATTTTTAGGGGTTTTCCCACATACCTCCCCTGAGGTTTGCAAAAAACCCAATTTACGGGAATAATTGGAAAAAAGGGTCACATACCTCTCCTACGGTATTTGTTCTTAACGTTTTTTATTATAATGTCTAAAATACCATCAAATTTTAACTTTTAGAATGAAAAAAGAATAAAATATTGAAACCTAGGGACCATGAAATTGGTAATGCAATAAGGATGGTTGCTTTCCAGAATGCATAGTTGGTTTTTTCAAGCAAAATAAAGGAACAATCAACGATTTTGAAAAGATATAAATGCCCTTATACAAATAATTATATTACCACTCACATAGATGCAAAAGAAATAAGTAAATATAGTCGTTGGACTCCAACGGACCATATTTTCTTGAATCTAAAATATATAAAAGGGGTATCATGTTGATCTAGTAGTACTAAATTTCACTGTAAACTTCCTTCTCTTCAACCTCTATACA
Source organism: Melia azedarach (assembly GCA_028052125.1). Lineage (NCBI taxonomy): Eukaryota > Viridiplantae > Streptophyta > Magnoliopsida > Sapindales > Meliaceae > Melia > Melia azedarach. The sequence goes on from CM051403.1 coordinate 14,602,172, forward strand.
CCTCAACATCCAAGCAACTATGAAAAACCAAAACACACAAAGCATAATAGGTCCAAGTTTCATCTGTGAGTGGTTCAAGCATTCCAAATTTTAACTTCTTGTTTCAGAAATTATAGAAACCAGAACCAGTAATTTGCCTATTGTTCTTCAATATCACTCCCTAACAATTCAAAGACTTTCCTAGCTATCCAACACACATCAAACAAGCAAGAACTTTATTTCATGGTGATTTAAAAATGTCTTCTAGTAGTTATAATTCTGGGAGACATTCAAGTGAGCAGAAATCAAAGCAATGGAGGAGATACATCAATGGAAATCTAATCAAGTTCGAGAATAAATATTGCCTTTGCAATAAGAAAGCTGCAGTCAGAATTTTTGAGTCTGAAGATAATCCTAATAAACTTTACTATTGTTGTAGATATGATGTATGCAAATACTTCAGATTCTGGTATCCATCTGATGCTGATTTTGAAGGAGGTTTATGGTTTGATCATATAAAAGGCACGGAGATGAATGCAAGCCAGTGGCACACACAATGGAGGAACTCCAACACCAAATCAATGAGATAGCTAAATTATTGGAAACTAGAGTATGCATGTGTGAATGTAGGAAAGGATCCAAAGTATTTGTCTTCATGAACTTGCTAATGTTTATGTTATCATGTTATATATTGATGGTGAATGCTCTAAAATAAGAATGTCATGTATGCTGAAGCATAGTTTTGGCAAGTAAGGTTGAGACAATATCAAGCAAACAATGTTTTCATGCAATACTAAGTATATAATATACTATAGCAAGCAAACTACATTTTCTTGCAACGCCAAGTATGCAAATATATTGTAGCTATAAAAAGAAGCACAAGATTTCAACAAGTATATTCCAAAACATAACAGTAATTGTATACTTGTTCAACCATAAAATAGCATAATATTATGACCTTTAATATATTTCTAACACCCAGGCTCATAATATTTACTAACACAAATCTGACAGCTGATGCCAAGCAAACAAATGTATTCAACACATAATATTCAACCCTTTAACACCTTAGTATCAAGATAAAATAGTCAACAATACCAACTACAAAGTGGTAGAATATCAGCAAAGTTTCATTCATTCAAGAAGAAAATGAAACAATATATATCCAGCATTTTGTATAGCTCATCAACTTCCTAAAAAATATTTAAAGCAAATTACATGGGCAAATGTACCATATAAACAAACTATCAGATAGCCAAGTGTTAGTTTTCTTGAACAAACCTGGAAGACAAAAAGAAAATAGAGTGAATCAATTGGAAGATAGTAGATGATAGACCATCTATCACTCTATCAACAACAGATGCAATGCCATCTGATTTCTCCAAAAAATGTCCTGCAAGTTGGTGTCTATTACATCTCTATTGAGCTTCATTTACTTATGCTGGATTTCCAAAACAGGAAGTTATACATCAAGCTAGGCTATGTAGCCCTGCACATAAAGAAAAACATAACAAATCAGCAAGACTAGCTTATTGAGTAAGGCAGTAAGCTAACATATTGTAAATGCAAATATTTCATGCAGAAGACCTGTGCCTCTGTCAGTTTGACTAATAAATTCCATGCCTGACCCACTGGCACCAGTAGAGCCTATATCATATGATTCCTATAACAAAGAGTGCTATATAAGTTTCACTTTATTTTTATTGTACTAATAAATTAGAAATAAAAACATATATAAGTATGCATAATAATAGGACCTGAGGCACTTGTTTTTTGGTTTGAATTCTCTTTCCTTTCACTTTCCCACATGATCTCTTGTTATGCCCCATTCTTTACAGCATGTGCATCTAACAGACTAGCTTCTCTTCATCTTTTTTCCCTCACCAACCTCTCTTTTTCTGCTTTTCTTAGGTCTTCCAATGGGCTACTTAACCTCAGGTGGATCAAGCTCATTAGTTAGTATCAACGACCATCTAATCTCGGCTAGAATGGGAGTGATCTGAGGCTTATAAGTCATTAGGTATGAATCCCTCAACAAATAATAATGTATATAGTTCTCCACTTTACCCCTCATAGCATCAATGCACTTAATGGCATGCACACAAGGCAAACCCGAAACCTGCCAATCACCACAATCACAATGTTTTGATGCTAAATTAACCACATAGCCTTCTATATTATCTACCAATACTTCGTACAAATCACCACTTCCAAACACTACATCCATATCCCTATCTAATTTCCTCATCCTCACTATTCTTTTTTTAACCATAGGTGGTATAATGTCATCCCACTTTCTTGCTTGTTCATACCTGCAACATTAATATAATTAGCGTACAAATTCAATCAAAAAATGCAAACTATAATTAGAATAGACAGATTTCATAACTGACCTGTCATGTATCATCTTCATTGTTTTCCTTCTTATTTCTTCACACAAAATTAACACTAGCAAGCTCCTATACTGATTGATCCAACTGTTAAAACTTTCAGTCATGTTATTTGTTACATAAGCTGATTTTATCGTATGGCTGAACTGATGCTTGCACCAATTTCCAAGAGGGATTTTCATTAACCATGTATGTGCTTCTTCATTGATTTTCTTTATCTCTTCCATATTCTTGTTAAATTCAACTCCACTACTACTTCTACAAGCACTCCAAAACAAATTTTTCAAAGCTGCTCCTGGAAACTGTTGCTTAAAATTTGCATACACATGTCTACAGCAAAAACTTTTATCTGAGTTTGGAAACACTTGATCAAGTGCATCAAGGACCCCTTTTTAGCCTATCACTCATAAAGCAAAGACCTATACCCTCATTAACACCAACTTGTTCATATAATTTCTCCAAAAAGTAAGCCCACGAGTACTTGTTTTCATTTTCAACCACACAAATTGCCAATGGATAAACCCCCGTAATTTGCATCTACAGAGACAAGCAGCCAACAAAACACCTTTGTATGGTCCTTTTAGGTGACAACTATCTAGGCCAATGAATGGCCTACAACTTGCCCAAAATCCTCTTCTCTGAGCATCAAAGCTTAAGAAAAATCTCTTAAATGTGGGATTCTCATCTCCAAGTCCCCATGTAGTATGTACATCAACTACAGATCCTGGATTTGTCATCTTTACCGCTGCTGCATACCTTTCTAACTTGCTATACGATGCTTTATGATCTGCCCCTAATAACTTTAAACGCTTTACTTCGAGCTCTATAAAGTCTTTTAGCTGGGCAGGTTAACTTAAACTTGCTTCTCAGCTTAGCAGCAATAATTTTAATGTCAATGTCAGGTTTGGCCTTAAACAAATGAAGAAACTGTGCTGCAATCCAAGTTGAGGTTGCTTCGTAGTTGTCTAACAATCTTGGACAGCTGTGTATAGGATTATATGTCTTAATCTGAAAGGAGAATCTATCCGAAGTAGGACTTGCATGCACTCTCCAACCACAATCACCAGCTGCACACTTACATGTAACCCTACATTTTTCATTTTTAATCCTTTTTAACCTGAACCCATGCTTGAAGGAAAATACCTGTAAAACCTTTCTAAAGTCATATACTGTGTAGAAGGTATTTCCTACCTTTAAGTCAATATTGCCCTTGACATCCATACAGTGATCAAACCCTCCACTATTTCTGTTATATCTTTTTGCAAGAATATCATCATCAATATTTTCCTCTGTTGGTCCATCACTATCATTTTCGGACTCATAATCATCCATATATGTTCCTTTATCATCATCTCCTTCAGTAGGTAGTTCATCTTCAGAATCTGATACATACTGACCTTCATTCCCTAATAACCAGTTCATACATGGTGGTGCAGCAGCTTGTGTCATCTCCCAATGCACAAAAGAATCTGTTAATCCTCCAAAAATATTTTCCAAATTCTGGTTAGTGTCTAAGGCTGGTGTGTATTCTGTTTCTGTATCTACTTGAGTGGAATTCTGACTCATGGAAGTAAGATTTATTACTGAATAATTTGTTGAGGAAATACATACACCTTGTTGCTATTGCTAGCAGGATGGGGTGAAGTACCTTCAAATTCACTTGGAGTACTTGAAGAAGGCTGGTTCACATAGATATAGATGTAGGTATATCCCCTCTCATGCAGTTTAGCAAATGCGAAAACCAAATGTTTATCTGAGGTCAAAGTGCATCTTTCTTTGGACCATGGGTACTCCATATCACAGGTTACACACTCCCATTGACATAAATTTTTGTTGTAACAAACTTGTTGGATGTCATCTCATAATTTAGTTAATGTGTAGTCTTGAGGATTAACATTACCAATATCAACAACATCACCTTTTATGTTGCACCAAACCTGAAACCTTCGCATTCTATGTAAGTACAAATTACAAACATTAGCTTTTTGATTAATATATGTCATAAACATTGTTATTTTAAGCTGTAGAACAAGACTAACTTACTGATGCCAAATACCTTGATTCTATCAAGCATTTGTTATTCCACATTTCCATTAATAGTGACATTACAACTAATGTTATTTACCATATTTGTTCTTTTATCAGGTCTACTAATCTTTTAGGTGTTTTCTGTTTGCTAATTAACATATAATTCCATTAGCCAGAAAGTTTTTAAGTGTTATATTAAATTTTAGCCAATTCATATAATTAAGAGGTTTTACATTTTTAGCATTTTTTGTTAAATCTATATGATACTATATGCACATATGTGTATATGTAAAAACTAACAATAACAATAATATTATTATGCAAACTTGATTATAAATTCCACATCATTTAGGCTTTTTCAAGTAATTATTAGCCAACACAATTTGAGTAACTAATGTTAATGAATGCTTAACAATATATGACTATGTAACTATGTTTCTTCCTAATTGATTTCATCTTAGCACAACTACCACCAGTTTGGGTCTATTAGTTCTTTCATTACAAAAGGCCATATACAACACCTCATATAAATCACCTGTGCATTCATCTCATTTTCAAATCCAGATTTGCTAAAAATCATCTAACAACACAATTAGATACTATATATGCATGAGCTAATTGCACTTTAACTTTTATCTCTACTATACTCGATAGGAAGGTAGATTATCAATTTTTAATCCTTTTCAGTCTTGTTGTCAAACTTAAAACTTTAACAAGTAGCTTAATAGCTTAACAAATTCAATTATCCTGACAGCTTTCGAAACTTTAATTCAAGAGTATAAACCTTAGTACTGTACACCTAAAAAAAATGTTTTTTCACACAATCTCAATTTCTTTAGAATTATTCATCAACATTTTGAATATCTTATATTCTTTCTTTTTAAACTATAGGTAGTTTTTCGTTGAAACACTATGTATATTTAACCAATTTTTCACTGATTTTCTTTATCAAAATTTTGATTTTATTGAATTCGGATGTGTCTTGGTTAAAAATATAATTTTTCAAGCCTAATCTCATTTCTTCAAGCACTTAAAAACACGATTTTAACTTGATTATACTAGCACAAACAATTTAACCAACATATGAATAAACTAAAAGCAAAGCTATCTATGTCATTTTATCTAACAAATCAAACATCTCTAATGTAGATCTAATTATCCCTACATTAATTTTTAAGATCACATATTCAGAAAAAAAAATAAGATTAGAAAATAGCCAAATCAAATTTCCAGCAATAAGCATAATGCAGTCAAAATAACTTACTATATCAAATTCCCAGCAATAAGAATAATGCAATCAAAATAGCAGGAAAATGGAAGTATGAAATATGCCATTAAAAGATAAAATGAATGGAAGGAGAAAGAAATTTACAAGAAAAAGCGCTTATCAGATTTGCTAAAAATGGCACTACTTCCTGACCTTTTTATTTGTCCCCTGAATTACTCAAAAGTGACAAATTAACGATTTTGCATTTCTGTTTATATTTGTTAAAAAAAATCAAGTGTATTCTAAGAGGATTATCACTTGGTAAAAGGAAAGCATAGCACAACAAGGACAATTATCAATCTGATTTAATTCTCAAGAGAAATTTATTTCCTACCATTTGGTATTACACTTATTTTACTTATGCTCAGAATCTTCATATGTAATATAGAAATTTACATGAATATCTCCGCTTGATCCTCTTATTATGGTCTAGTTTGTTATAATCTGTTATACTCTGGCACTCCTAAAGTCTAATTTTTTTCTTTTTAAAACTAGATTTGGTGCAAATCAAAACTGGTTTGAACTACAAAACATTGTTTCGCACTAAATCAACGAGTTTTGATACCCATATTTTGAATGCATACAATATAGTACCAAATATTCATGTTACGTAGTCAAAACACACGTACAAGCCTTGGTAAGAAATGTGTTAACCAGAACATACAAGCACAGAACAGATTGCTTCACATTATACCCAAACCCATAACAATCGATGCACATACAAGCAAATAAATTGGGAATCAGTTAACGTACCTTGGGCTCATATGAAATCAGCAAGCTTTGCTTCAGCTACGATACCAATGTCTCTGATTTTTTCCTTTTTCGTCGAGAAAACACAGAGAGCAAATTCTGGGTTTGTGATTTTTCTGGATGTGGGTTATAAGACACGGTTAATGGCCTGAATAATTCCCGCCAAATCTTCAACCGGCATGCCATATCCTAGCTTAACCTAATCCTCTTCTAGATTTGACGGATTTCAGGCCATCTTCGTACGGATTGTAGGAGAAAGTTTTCGATCTGAACTCACAGTTTTTAGTTTCTCTCTCTATCAATTCAATTTAAGCACATTTTGTTTAACACGCAACTCAAATGAGTAAATTTAGCGTTATTTTACCATTTTGTCCACTGATTAATAGTCAATTAACGGGAAACAAACACCGTAGGGGAGGTATGTGACCCTTTCCCCAATTGTTCTCGTAAATTAGATTTTTTGCAAACCTCAGGGGAGGTATGTGGGAAAACCCTAAATTTTTTATTTATGGGCCGATGGTGGGAATGAACAGTGAAATAAAATCTCATTTTTGGGCGTTACTACAGATAAGGATAGTTAGGGATAAATTTGATAAAATATTATTGAAATAAAATCTCAGCCTGATCTTAATTAAATACACGTGTCAATAGATGTAAAGTTCGAGAAATACCAGACCAGGAGAGGATCGGAGTGGTTTTAATAATAACTCAATTCCGCGTGAGACGCTTTCTGAAAAAAAAAAAAAAACCAACTCCCAACAGACAAGATCCAGTTGCGATACTGACTCGCCCACCTCTTTTTTATCATCCAACACCATGGTGGTACTGACTTCAAGTTTCCTTCAAAGGCTTCAAATTTCTTTCTTCAACGCAAGCAATATAACTACGCCCACCATTCTCACTTTGTTTGCTATCTTCGCAGTCATTTGGTACACATGGATGTTTACCAAATCCAAGAAATCAAGCCCACCTGGGCCCCGCGGACTTCCCATCGTCGGGAGCCTTCCCTTTCTCGACCCGGAGCTTCACACTTACTTCGCCTCCCTGTCCCACACCTACGGCCCCATCCTCAAGCTCCAGTTTGGGAGCAAAATCGGCATCGTGGTGAGCTCCCCTGCCTCGGCCCGCGAAATTCTCAAAGACCATGACGTCACTTTCGCCAACCGTGACGTTATCGCCGCGGCACGTGCCGCTACATACGGTGGCCGTGATATCGCGTGGAATCCGTATGGGCCCGAGTGGAGAATGTTGAGAAAGGTATGTGTGCTGAAAATGCTCAGCAACACTACGTTGGATTCTGTTTACGAGCTCCGCCGCCGTGAGCTACGTGAAACTGTTAGTTATATCTACAGTCGGGCCGGGTCGCCCATCAATATAGGCGAACAGATGTTTTTAACGATATTAAACGTGATTATTAACATGTTATGGGGTGGCACGGTACAAGGCAACGAAAGAGCCAATTTAGGCGCGGAGTTCAGACAAACAGTGTCGGAGATGACGGGATTGTTGGGCATGCCCAATATCTCGGATTTTTTTCCTGCTTTGGCCCGGTTTGATTTGCAAGGTATAGTAAAGAAGATGAACGGATTGACTGCAAAGTTTGAGAAGATGTTTGATGTGATGATTGACCAACGGCTAAGGATGAATGAAAAAGGTGGAGACAAGGCAGGGCCTAGCGGGAAAGAGTGTAAAGACTTTTTGCAATTTTTGTTACAGTTGAAGGATGAAGCTGATTCCAAGACACCTTTGACCATGATTCATGTCAGAGCTCTGCTCATGGTAAGTTATTCATTTCTGTTAGTTACATTAGTGCATTTGAAAATTTGTTTAAGCTTGAGGATTTTGATCTAGAACTATAAAGTTCAGTCTGTTAAACTTTACGGCCCAATTTTTAAATTAATTGATCATATTAAATATATGAAAATTTTGGCATCTTCAATGAAATTTGCTCTGAGCTTGTGGGATACACATGGAAATGACTCATTGCCCTGATATCTTCCATGACTCCCATTCTAAACATGTTTGACATACAATTAAAAGTTTTCCTGGGATAAATTATGATATAGTCTAATATAAGGTCCTCGTAATTTTTTCATTGTCTGTTTCATTTATATATTTTGAACAGATAGCATAACACGGATAAACTGATATACATATACGCGTCGCAATCTTTTAAACAGTAGTATTGGAAAAATTGGCATAATGTGGTGAAATATGTACATTTGGACAGGATATGGTGGTTGGTGGGTCGGATACAACATCCAACTCAACTGAGTTTGCGATGGCTGAAATTATGAACAACCCAGAGGTTATGAAAAGAGCTCAGCAAGAATTGGATGAAGTCGTTGGCAGAGGCAACATAGTAGAAGAGTCTCACATTCACAAACTGCCATATCTATATGCTGTAATGAAAGAGACATTGCGTATGCACCCAGCCCTGCCATTATTAGTCCCCCATTGCCCCAGCGAAACTTGCACAGTAGGAGGCTACACCATTCCAAAGGGTGCTCGAGTTTTCATTAACGTGTGGGCAATACACAGGGATCCTTCAGTTTGGGAGAATCCTTTGGAATTTAATCCAGAGAGGTTCTTGAATGGTAAGTGGGACTACGGTGGAAGTGACTTCAACTATTTTCCATTTGGGTCCGGTCGAAGAATATGTGCTGGAATAGCAATGGCTGAGAGAATGTTCATGTATTCACTCGCCACACTTCTCCATTCTTTTGATTGGAATTTGCCCGAGGGTAAGAAAGTTGACCTTACAGAGAAGTTTGGAATTGTTTTGAAGCCAAAGACTCCTCTTGTGGCAATCCCAACCCCAAGGCTATCCGATCCAACACTTTACGAGTAACCAATTAAGCTGCATAATGTGCATTTTTATTCTGTCGAATGTTTGAGGAGTTAATAAGTTGTTGAATCAGTTCTCGGAAGCTTTGAGATCGTGAAATCTTCTGATATGTAAAAGATATATAAAAAAGATTGATTGGTCTATGATTTCTATATAACAGTGTGTACCATACTTCGAGGTCGAAGTCCCATGCTTAGGGCACGTTTGGGAAGGCTAGGCTACGTTGTGCTGCGGAAGCTCAATGCTAAATTATGTGCTGTAAATTACAAACTGGCTGAAGTAGATTGTATCTCACAAGTCTGTTAATTATTTTGCACCGTTCGCTATTACTTCATTTGGGCCTAATTAAGCTTTGACATTTGCATGTTACTTCAATCAAGAAGTAATTAAGCAAACATTCTCTTGCCTTAATTATTTTCCTATATATATTTGTTAATTGAGCAGGAGAATTTGCTAGAAAACAATGTGATTAAGCTTTGACTAAAGCGTTTATTTTATTATTGAATTATTTAGTTAAAAATATTTAGGTTTATCTCTATTTTGATAAAATTTATGAATTAAAATAATAATATCTTAACATTTTTAACTGATGAAAATTAAATTCATGGTACTTTTGTATTTTCTCAAAACACAAAGGTGGTATAAAGGGATATCAAAATTTTCTATGGGTTTGGAGCTCTATTGAGATCTGCCCTAAATAAGATAAAATTGAAATGATATAATGGGGAATAGAGCTTGATATAATATAATAATATAAAATTAAATATATATATATATATGTGAAAAATATTTAATTATTTTTTTTTATCTTATCTAATAGTCAACTTTATATTTTTAAAATAATTTTTACATATAAATAACATAATAATATATTAATAATATTTTTAGTTAGTATTTAGTATAAATAAATATGAAAATGAGAAAAATAAGTGAGGATGAATAATCTATTTCCTGTATGTGGATTCGTCGTCCCTACTCCCATTAATTTTATTAAGAAATGAGGTGAAAAATGCGAATCAAAATTAAAATAAGGTAAGGAATGAAAAAAGCTTCCTCATCCCACCTCGCCCCATTGTTATCCCTAGTATTATATAGCACGGTATATCCTTTCTTTTCTTAAAAGTTAGCAGGTGCATTACAATATCATTTAGTAAAATTTTATAAATATGTATAAAATATATAAAAGAATTAGTTTATTTATATTTTTATAACAGTATAAAATAGTATTTTTTTTTGTACATAATTATCAAACACTATCTCTAACACTTTTCCAAAATAATATTCCACTTTTTGTTCTTAGGTATTTTTTATGGGTATCATCACATGCCTAACCTTGGGTTTGCATTAACATCTCTTAGATAGAAAGTGATATATGTTATAAAATATTTGATTTATTGAATTGATTTGGAAAAAAAAATGATTTGGCTTGAATTTTAAAAAAGATATGATTTTTTCTAATGTAAATTTTAGGCTAGGTATGAAGATAATTATAGGTGTGGTTATGTATCATATATGTTTTTTATTTGAGATTTGATTGAGAAATTAAGAAAAAAAAAGATGAATCCCATTAGAAAGAGAGAGAGAGAGAGAGAGAGGGGGGGGGGGGGGGGGGGTAAAAAATGAAAAGAAAAATTCTTAAATAAAATTTTGGTATAAAACTATTGGCCTAAATGTAATTAAGGAACACTTATGAATATAAATATAAATTTCACTATATGGATGTAATTGGAATTTATACCGAAAATATTATACCCAAATACAGAAGACAAGAAAGGAGAGAGGAAGAGAAAACTTGTTTTCTTATTGTGTATGTACCTCTCGAATGAAACATGGGTGTATTTATAGTTAAGAAGTACAGGACTATTTTGATATTTGATAATCCAATAATGAGGATTATTTTAATATTTTTTATGTCATAATGGTGAGCTGACAATAACCTAACTTTCTACTACGATGAAATTCATTCTTCATAACACTCTCCCTTAGATTTCATCACTCTTGTAACACTCTACTCTATATTCCATTACTTTTAATTTTGTTGATGTTGAGAAAAAATTGTGGGATAAAAACCTGAACGGAAAAATATAATTTAAACGTCAAAGTGATATTGGACATGCCTAATGTTGTATTGTTAAACGTTTTATCAATAAAACCCAATGAGATCAAATCTAGTTGAAGGAAAAAAGGGTACAATGCACGTTTGCTCAATACGATACCCAAAGCACTTTAAAAGATATGCTCTCTTTAATAAAGATATCCTCTTTAACATAACTTATCTCAATAAGATAACTTATGAAGTCGACACATGCTAATATTGCATACTAGCTTTTCAAAAGTCTTATGTAGGCAATGCTTTACTAAAGAGATCAGCAAAATTTTCTTTGGAGCGTATTTGATTGACGTCAATGTAGTTTCTCTACTAAAACTCATGAGTGTAGAAATATTTTGGTAATATATGCTTTATTCTATCCCTTTTAATATATCATTCTCTGACTTGTACAATAAAAGTAACATTATCTTCATATATTATAGTTGGAGTATCTGTAGCAGAAGATAGATTGTATGTATTCTGAATATGATGGATAACAGTTCATAACCATATATATTCTCTGTTTGCTTCATATAATGTAAAAATTTCAGAATGATTAGAGGAGGTGGCAACAAGAGTCTGTTTCGTGGATCACCATGAGATTATCGTGCCATTATATGTAAAGACATAACTAGTCTGTGATCAAGCTTTCTGAGGGAACCAACATCTGCATAACCAACAAGCCCTAGATTCTCCATTGGTTTACTAGAATAAAATAATCCCAAATCTTTTGGTCCATAAAGATAATGAAAAATGTGTTTGATGCCATTCCGGTGCTAGTGAATAGGTGCAAAACTAAATATAGCAAGCAAATTGACAGAGAATACTATGTTCGATCTAGTACATTGTGCAAGATATAACAGAACGCTAAGTGCATTGAGATATGCTACTTTTGAACCAAGTATCTTTTCATCATCTTCTTTTGGGAGAAATATATCTTTCTTAGGGGGGAGAGATTAGACAATTATAGAAGTACTTAATGGATGAGTTTTATCCATATTGAAACATTTTAGAATTTTCTCAATATAAGTTGACTGATGGATAAGGATTCCATTAAATTTGTGCTTGATCTGTAGGTCAAGACAATGTTTTATTTTTCCCATATCTTTCATCTCAAATTTTTTCTTTAAATATTCAGCAACTTTTAGGAGCTTTTTATGGGTTCTAATCAAATTCATGTCATCGATATATACAGCTATAATGTCAAATCTATACTCTATTTTCTTTATAAATACGCATGGGTATATAGGATTATTAACATATCCTTTTTTTACGATTGTTTTTTTAACAATTTTAACGAACGTAAGTTTACGTTATTGCAAAACAAGTAATACAAAGTAAGTAGAGTATCATTCCCACGAGGACTATTGATTAATTAAGTATTGAAGATAGTTTTTCTTAAATTTATTTGAGAAACCGAAATTGATATGATGTGAAATTAAAAGACATTAAATTCTTGCAAACTAATACCCAAAATCTAAAAGGAAATTCCAATGGGAACAATATGTAGGGCTAATGGCTTAATTCAATTTATCCACATCTAGTTCTTCAAATTGTGTTAATTCGGTTAATACCTATGTTGCTAATGTGACTACTCTATCCTATTCGATTATCTATCTTGAGATCAATCAAATCTACTTTATGTTTACGTACTTACTATATCCTTATGTAAACACGAAATAAACGAAAATGCATTACGAACAGTGTTAATCACTAAACATACTACACAAACCATATTAATACATATCTGTTTAATATGATATTTGTGGTGTTTATCACACAATCTAAACGCAATAAATATTTCTCAATATTCATCAATCCATAAATCAATTAATTAATGGCCAGTTAATTAATCACATTATCCTCATGACAAGCAGGCAACATAAGGATATTAATCAAGAATAATATAATATCAGAACATTGATGTTTTCAAAAGATTAAACCATTGTCCTAGGTATTAAATTTAGCCAATCATTAAAAAGAGTTCACAACCAACATTCATGAGTTCAATCTTCCACAAAATATTCAAATATTCACAAGTAACTAAATTTAATACAATGAAATAACATAAGACTAGAGAGAAAAACTATGATAGAGAGCTTTTCTTCAGAACTTTCTTCCTTTACTTCCTTCATAATCCACTCTTCCTCTCTAGCTTCTCTCTATCTTTCCTCATTTCTTTTCTTCCAAGCTATTCCTTTTCCAAAAATGGCTCGTCTCTCACCACATCTCTAAAACATATAACCCTAGTTTTACTCAAATCAAGCCATCCAAAAATCATCCAAGGGTAGAGATTTAGCCTAAAAAAGATGTCCAAAATGAGTCCAGCGAGCGCAGTAAGGGTGGCTTGGTGGCATGATGTGAGCAGTAGGGTGGCATGATCGCATTGTTTGATGGTGCGGCCGCACCATGCAGAGCTTCTTTCGAGGTTTAAAAACCTTACAAATAGGACCTTACGGCTTTGCACTTTAGTTTCCGAATGTCTTGCATTTTAGTCCTTGAATCTTTTACAATTTGGTTATTGAACATTTTCCTTTCCAAGCTGAATTTACCTTGGATGGCCAATTTTGGCATTTTTTGCACTATATAATCCAAATACATTAAATACAAAAGAAATTTAAGGATTAAACAAATAAATCAAGTGTAAAATAAATGATTAGCGCATGTTTTGAGCCATATAAGGATCGTTGTAGTTTAATTGAATACAAGTTATGATTCTTTAATTTAAATGCTTCAGGCATTTTGAATACTTCAAGGATTTTCATATAAATTTCAATGTCAAGTGACTCATATAAATATATTATCATCACATCCATAAGACGTATATCAAGTATATCTAAAACTGCTAAACTTATTAAGAATCAAAACGTAATAGCATATATTAAAGTAGAATATGTTTCATCAAAATCAATTTCAGATCTTTAAGAGAAACCTTGAGCGACCAATCGCTTTTTGTATCTAATAATTTCATTATGCTCATTAAGTTTCTTTATAAATACCCATTTGTACTCAACAGGTTTGACATGTTTCAGGTATCAGGACTAAAGGTCTAAATACTTCATGTTGGTAGGAGAAGTTAATTTTACTTGAATTGCTTCTTTCTATTGAGGCCAAGCATACCTCTATCTACATTCATTCACAATTTGTGGATGATAACTATCTCTCATTATTTCAGTAGCTACTATGAATGGATATACGTTGTCGACAACAATTTCATTACAATCTTGCAATATATATGCATATGTATAATTTGTAGACTTTTCATTATTTCAAAATTTTTAGGCCACTTCAGGGCTAATGCTTCTTTAGGAGCTTTTGTTGCATCAGAGACACATGCTTTTTTAGGAATTATCAACTCATTTGGAGTTAATATTAGAAACTATAGGTATATTTATTGCTCGAACATTTTCAACAGGATCTTGATTTTTCAACCTTTTTTTTCCACAAAATAATATCCTTTGAACCAACTGGTCTATCATGCTTCTGTGTGCAATAGATAATTCATTGGCTATCTTTTGATTAGATTATTTTTCAGGAATAATCACCCGAGCTGGTATATTGGCAGTTATTATATATGATTTAGTCACTCTTACAATATCATTAAAGACATCTGGTAATCGATTTGTTATTTGCTAAAGTTTCACTATCTTTCGAATTTCATTTTGTCATTGATTAGTGTGAGGATCAAAATGAGACAAAGCATATGTTTTCCAACAAAGTGTATACCTTACTTCGCGAGACATTTCTTGTTCCCTATTGGTGAAAAAACTGTCTTATCAAAGTGACAATTCACAAATTATGCGGTAAATATATCACTTGTTAATGGCTCAAGATATCTAATAATAGAAGGTGAATTATAACCAACATAAATTGCCAAACGATGCTGAGGTCCCAATCTTAGTGTATTATATAAGTGCTATAAGAACATATATAACACAACCAAAGGTACGTAAATGGGATATATCAGGTGGGTGACCAAATACAAATTGTAATAGAAAATATTAATGATATGCAATAAGTCTAAGCCGAATTAAAGTTGCAGCATGAAACATGGCGTGACCCCATGCAGAAATTGGTAATTGAGTATGCAACAATAAAGTTTTAGCAATCATCTAGAGTCTCTTAATAAGTGATTCGGCTAATCTATTTTGAATATGAACATATGGAACTAGGTGCTCTACATCAATCCCCTGATGTGCAATAGTCATCAAATATTTTCGAAGTAAACTCACCAACATTATTCAGATGTATACTTTTGATTGGGTGGTCAGAAAATATGCTTTAATTTTATAATTTATTCAAGTAATTTGGCAAATGCAGTATTACGAGTAGATAACAAATATATATGTGACTATCAAGCAGATGCATCACTTAAGACCATAAAATAATGAAATAGTTCATTGGGTGGGTGAATTTGCCCTCAGATATCTTATTGAATTATTTATAAGAATGATGAAGACTCGAATCCAATTTTAGAAAGGGATGGTTTTACTATAAATTTTTCTTGTAAGCAAGCGGTACATATATTCTCATTGGAAAAAAAATTTTTTTGGTTCTTTAATGGAAGTCCATGAGAATTTTCAATAATTTTACGCATCATCGTGGTTCTAGGGTGACCAAGATAGTCAAGCTATAACAGAAACGTTTTTGGAGCATTGAACTTCTAGTTCATCATTGCATGGCTTTCAATTGCATTGATAGTAGTATGATATAATCCAAATGATAGTGCTCAAAGCTTTTTCAATATACATTTCTTGCCTGAGACATTATAAGTAATACATAGATCTTCTATATTATTCTTATTTAAAGTCTCAATATGATATTCATTTCGGCGGATATCGTTAAAGTTAAGTAGATTTTTGCTGGATCTGCTACAGTACAAGGCATTTTGCATATATAATTTAGTCCCACTTATTAATAATATCTTTTATGGGTTTACAACATACACATAACCAATAACCCTTACATCCATATCTCTTACAAGTATCATTATTCTTGTGAGGTTAAGGTTCTGCATTATACTTTTCATAAACATTCCATTTCTAATGGTTATGTTTCTTTTGATTATTTCGCCATCCATAAAACTTGTAACCACCATGAGGGCGATAACCATATCCATTTCTGTTCCCCCTACCATGTTCATTTTTGTTATATATATTTCCATTCGCTTCAGGGAATGGTACAGAACCAATTAGGCGTGATTCGTGATTTTTCATTAAAAACTCATTATTTTGCTCAGCAATTAGAAAACATGAAATCAATTCAGAATATTTATTGAAACATAGTTTACGATATTATGGCTATAAAAGCATATTAGATGTATGGAATGTAGAGAAAATTTTCTCTAACATGTCATGCTCAGTAATTTCTTCACCATACAGTTTCAGCTGTGAAGTGATTCTAAATAGATCATAATTATATTCAACAATAGTTTTATAATCTTGCAGTCTCAAATTCATCCATTAATGCCTTGCTTTTGAGAGAAAAATGTCTCTTTACTGATCATATCTTTCTTTTAGATTTTTCTGCTAGATCTGCTATAGTACAAGGCATTTTGTATATATAATTTAGTTCCACTTATTAATAGTATCTTTCATGGGTTTACGATGTACACGTGACCAATGACTCTTACATCTATATCTCTTACAAGTATCATTGTTCTTGCAAGGTTAAGATTCTACGTTATGCTTTTCATAAACATTCAACTTCTAGTGGTTATGTTTCTTTTGATTATTTTGCCATCTAGAAAACTTGTAACCACGATGAGGGCGATAACCATACCCATTTCTGTTCCCCTTGCTATGTCTATTTTTGTTATATATATTTCCATTCGTTTCAAGAAATGGTACAGAGCCAATTGGGCGCGATTCGTGATTTTTCATTAAAATCTCATTATTTTACTCAGCAATTAGAAAACATAAAATCAATTTAGAGTATTTATTGAAACATAGTTTACAATATTGTGGTTTTAAAACTATATTAGATGTATGGAATGTAGAGAAAATTTTCTCTAACATGTTATGCTTAGTAATTGCTTCACCACACAATTTCAGCAGTGAAATGATTCTAAATAGATCAAAATTATATTCAGCAATAGTTTTATAATCTTGCAGTCTTAAATTCATCCATTCATGTCTTGTTTTTGGGAGAAAAATGTCTCTTGAGTGATCATATCTTTTTTTCAGATTTTTTCATAGAACTAGTAGATCCTCAATTGTTAAATATTAAGCTTTTAAGCTTTGGTGCAAATGATGGCAAAGAAAAATCACGGCTTTTGCTTTATCTTGTAGGGATGATTGGTTTACTTTTTTTATTATATCTTCTAAGCCCATTGCTTAAAGATGTATTTTTGTATCCAAAACCTATGAAAGATAACTGTTTCCAGATACATTAAGAGTAGAGATCTGCAAATGTGTGAGATTAGCTATTTTGAATGATCTATTTACGTTTTAAAAAATAAATGTGATAAAACTAAATAAAAATTATGCATAAAACTTCAGGTTTATGCAAATTATATTTTGTATATTTAAAATTTCACCTTTTATTCATCATTTTAATTTACAATCTTCAGGTTGCAATAATAAATAATAGTATTAATAATAACAAAAATCAAGAGTAGATATTGAAATTATCAATATTGAATATGTCAATACAAATATATAATGTAGTATCCTTATTTTCTATTGTGGAAGATCCAATTAGTGGCACTCACAGAGCATAATTATAAGAATAAAAACATAACTAATAACATAGCATACTATCTTTATTTTTTGATGTGAAAGTTACAACACAGTAGTAATCACAGGGCATACTTGTAAGGATAGTTATATAAATATATTGAGAATGTGAAAGTATTTAATAAGATAATATAAGATGAATTAAATAATACTTTATGTACCTGAATTGAATCTCGTGTTGATAACGTGTTATAAAACTATTGGTTTGGATGTAATTAAGGAACACTTGTAAGTATAAGTATAAATTTCACTATATAGATGTAATTGAAATTTACACCGAAAATATTACACCCAAATACAGAAATAGGAAAGGAGAAAGGAAGAGAGAACTCGTTCTCTTGTTGTATTTGTTTCTCTCAAATGAAATATATTTATAGTTGAGAAGTAAGGGGCTACTTTGATATTTGATAATCCAATAATAGAGATTACTTTAATATTTTCTAGTCATAAAAGGGCGACAATAACTTAACTTTCCACTATTAAATGGCACAATAAAATTCATTTTTTCATAACAAATTTAATTTTTTCAAAGTAAAGAAACATTAACATTTTTAGCAAATAAAAAGTCAAATTTTTATCAATAAAATTGAATTATTGTTTTAACTTTTTATTAGTGTAATTAAGTCAAATATAAAAATATCCTACAAAGATGAGTTTAAATATTGATATATACAGATAAAATTATAATTTAGAAATATGAGTTAACTAGTATGAGACTCACAAATTTCCTAAATTGATTGTTTAAGAGTAATTTAATAAAATCATGTAAAAAACTTTATTTTTCATTAATTCAATTAACATAAGGATGTAATATGACATTTTTAAAATTTTAGGAGAAATATCAAATAGTTAGAGAAAACTTAAGGGGGTATCGGGCAATATTCCTACAGGAAAGGTATGCTTATAAAATTGTATCTGCTACTATGCGATAATATCTTTTTTCTTTCCTTTTTTTTTTGTTGAAAACCAACAAATCCTTCAATGTTATTTCATAACAAAAGAGATGATACAGACCGTAGATTTACATCCCAAAGTCTATTACAACATGAAATTAGATCAATCATAATACTCATTGAGGTACATGGAGAAAATAGTTTATAACACCTTTATATTTGGTATTTTTAGTTAAAAAGGAAATATTTTAAGTTAAAGTTTTGCTAGAATGTCTTCCACAACTCTTTCTCTTTGTTCTCTATCGTTTTAATTGTTCTTTCTTATCTATCCTACAACAAACCTTCTGCTATAATCTCATTATGCTTTAAAATGCTCCAGATTTAAAACTTCACATTTTTGAAATTTTTCATATAAATCTCACCATTTCAAATATGAAAGAAAATAATGCCATAATAATATCAATAAAAAAATAAACAACAATAAAATCACTATAGATATAATTGAGTGGATACAAACTATTATTAAGTGGAGAAAAACCACCATAAAATAGAAATAAATCACCATAAATTCAAGAAGATATTGACAACATAGGCCCAAGATTTAATTTATTAAAAATACCTCTTTAATTAAAAATGCACTTCCAATTCTTCAATTGATGTTGTTATTAATCCTATAATTACCAAAGGTGCTTAAGTAACGAATTTATCTAAAGAAATCAAAATAATTTTAATTGTGAAATTAAAAAAAGACCACTAAACAAATTAATTAAAAGATTCAATTAATCAAAAGATTTAGGACTAATGATTTTATTGTATTTTGTCGCATCTAATTCTTCAATTGACGTTGTTATGATTTAATATTTGTGTTACTAGTTAATTATCCTAATTTATTCGACAGTCTCTCTTGAGATCAACCGAACCTACTTCGCACCTAATAATTCACTATATCTCTATGTGAATTTAATTAAATGGAAGTGCATTACAATTAGTGATAATTTTTAATTAAATTACGTAAACTATATTAATACATCTATATCTAATATGTAATTTATAACATCTATCATATGGTCTAAATATGATATTCGCTTCTCAATTCCTATTAATCCACAATTTATTCAAAACTGACCAAATATTTAAAATCATTAATTATTATGATAAATATTCAACAATAAATATCAAATCAAATTGAACAACACAATATCAAAAATTAGATGCTTCAAATAAATTAAATCATTACCCTACAAAATAAGTCTAGCCACTCATTAAATAAAGTTCAAATCCAAAACTCAAGAATTCAACAATTAATAACATAATCTCATTAATCACGATATTGTTCAATTCAAGACAAGAATTTAAACAAGGAAAAGAGATAAAAACTAGATTATGAGAGCTTTAATCTTTAGAAATTCGAACTTGAAGCTTCCCAATTTCTTCCAACTTTTCTCTCTTTTTCTTTTCTTCCAAGCCAAACCCTTTTCAAAAGTGACTCTCCTCTTCCCCTTTCTCATAATAAGTAACCCTAGGTTTTAGCCAAATCAAGCTATCAAACCATGATTCTAGAGCTCAGAGTAGACCTCAAAACCGTTCAAAAATCATCCAGTAGGTGCAGGGGCACCTAAAATAACGTAGGGGCCCTGAGAAGGAAGGGTAGGTGGCACGGTTGTGCCATGGTTTGCCGCGACCGCGCACTTCATTCTGCCAAGAAAGGTAGAAAACACAATAATTATCAATTGGACCCCTTTACTTTTAATTATTTTGAATTTGACCCTTGTTTTGATATTTTTGAATTTTAGTTCTCATTTTGTTGCATTTTAGTTCGTGCATCTCTTGCATTTTGATCCCCAAACGACTTCATTTTCGAGTCGAATTTATTGTTTTCAAATCCATTTCACTTTAGATGAACAATTCTCTCATTTTCTGCATATAATATAAGCAAAACACATCAAATGCTAATAAAATTTGAAAATTAAACAAACAAATCAAATTTAAGAGTGTATACTAAGCGAGTTTTTTACGCACTTATCACAATCAATATTATATATAAATATTTTACTGTATTTTAATTCTAATATATTAATATACATTTTATTATCAACATGTTATTTTATAACTACTTATCATTATTATTATATTTAATTTTAGTTAAATTTTTTTAATTAACTAAAGATATGATCGTTATTTTTTAATAAAGAAAACTTTTAATATAAATAATTATAATGGGGTTTTAACACATACCTTCCTTGAGGTTTGAGACTTTAACACTTAGATAGAAGGTTTGAGTAAAGACACACTTACCTCCCTTGGACTATTAGTTGATCATCATTTTTTACTTAAATGACTATAATACCCTTAATTACTTTAAAGTTAAAATTTAAGAAATTCAATTTTTTATTTATACAATGTTTAAAAGATTAAAATAATTAAAATTTAATTAATAATTTTAATTTATAGTTATTTAAATTTAAATTAATAATATTTTAATTTTATCATTTTAGTTTATATTTATTTATTATTTGTTAAAATTAAGAATTTAATTAATGATAATATAATTTGATAACTTTAATTTATATTATATTTATTTAAATTAAGAATTTAATTAATGATAATTTAATTTTTAATCATGTACCATATTTATTCAAATTATAAACCCTAATTTGCAAAACGGACGCTTTCTAACTTGACAATTTCAGTTTTTAATCATATATCATATTTAATATTTATTCAAAATTAAATTTTTAACTTTAAATAAATATTAAATAAATATAAATTATTGTTAATTAAAATTTTAATTATTTTAATATTCAAATATTATATAAATTAATATTAAATTTCTTAAATTTAAAATTTAAAATTTTAAGGGTATTATAGTTATTTAAGTATAAATGAATGGTCAATTAAAGGTCCAAGGAAGGTAAGTGTCTTTCCTCAAACTTTCTATCTAAATGTTAAAATCTTAAACTTCAGAGGAGGTATGTGTTAAAACCCCTTATTATAATTAACAACTTTGAAAAGCCAGATTTTAACTCCTTGTGACATTTTTGCCCCCATTACTAGATATATCTTTATATATATCCAACCAAGGGTTTATTTATTTTTTTGACTAAAGTTTGAATATAAATATTCAAATGTGTAAAAATTATTTGTCTTTTAAAACTTATTTGAATATTTGTTAAAAATATTTGAATATAATTAAGTTAAATTTTTAATTTAAATCTAAATGAGTAAATTTCTAAATAATTTAAATATTGTATTTGTTAATAATACCTTTAATTTATTACTTAATAGTTATATATTTCAATAACTCAATATATTAGTATAATATTTTTTATGATATATATATCAGTTTCAAATTTTTTATTTTTATAAAAATAAATATCTTAATATTTATATTTAAATATTTAAAATAAAAATAAATATATTATTTAGATCTAAATTTCAATCAAATTAAGATTTTAGTTGTATTATAAAATAAAAGGGGTATTAACACATACCTCCCCTGAGATTTGAGACTTTAACACTTAGATGGAAGGTTTGAGTAAAGGCACACTTACCTCCCCTGAACTTTTAGTTGACCATCCATTTATATTTAAATGACTAAAATACCCTTTATTACTTTTAAATTAAAATTTAAGAAATTTAATTTTAATTTATATAATGTTTGAAGATTAAAATTTAATTAACAATAATTTAAATTTTTATTTATTTAATATTTATTTAAAGTTAAAAATTTAATTTTGTATAAATATTAAATATAATACATAATTAAAAACTGAAATTATCAAATTAGAAAAGTGGCCATTTTGCACAATAAAGTTTAAAATTTGAATAAATATGGTATATGAATAAAAATTAAATTATCATTAACTAAATTCTTAATTTAAATAAATATAAATTAAAATTTTCAAATTATATTATCATTAATTAAATTCTTAATTTTAACAAATAATAAATAAATATAAAGTAAAATGGTCAAATTAAAATATTATTAATTAAAATTTAAATAAATAAAAATTTAAATTATTGTTAAATATATTTTAATCTTCAAATATTATATAAATTAAATTTAAATTTCTTAAATCTTAATTTAAAAGTAATGAAGGGTATTTTAGTCATTTAAATATAAATGGATGGTCAACTAAAAGTCTAGGAGAGGTAAATGTGTCTTTCCTTAAATCTTTCGTCTAAGTGTTAAAGTTTCAAACCTCAGGAGAGGTAAGTGTTAAAACCCCTGAAATAAGAAAACAAACGCTACGTAAAGTAAAATGTACTGCCACCGCACATAAAGTGGTCCACCGCTCAGCCCTTGGGAGAAAGAGGCTAATGTCAAAACCTTGGTCCACTTCACTATTCATAGTCATCATAAAATAAAACGAATGGTGTATGTAAATTGCCTCTTGTGATAAATCAAGAATAAGAAAATTTGGGCGCTACTTGGTGGTAGCAATTTCAATTTCAGTCTGCGCTCCATCAGTCCATTTATTATTTAATACGCTTGGCGGTATGTGTGTAAAGTTTTTCCAGCCAAATTAATTAATACACAATTTTAATAATAATTCAATTGCTCAAGGGACGCTTTCCAGAAAAAAAGAAAACTCCGTAACAGACAAGATCCAGTTGCTGATCTTTACTAACGATTGAAAAAGATCCATTATTTTACATGTCTTGATTCTACTGTCGCTGACTGTTTCAGTTCCTTCCACAAACTCCTATTAAATAATTTCACCTTACTTTCAGTCTGTACTAACTCGCCCACCTCACTTTTATCATCCAACACCATGGCAGTACTGACTTCAAGTTTCCTTCAAAAGCTTCAAATTTCTTTCTTCGACGCAAGCGGTGCAACTACTCCCACCATTCTCACTTCGTTTGCTATCTTCGCAGTCATTTGGTACACATGGAGGTTTACCAAATCCAGGAAATCAAGCCCACCTGGGCCCCGCGGCCTGCCCATCGTCGGGAACCTTCCATTTCTCGACCCGGAGCTTCACACTTACTTCGCCTCCCTGTCCCACACCTACGGCCCCATTCTCAAGCTCCAGTTTGGAAGCAAAATCGGCATCGTGGTGAGCTCCTCTGCCTCGACGCGCGAAATTCTCAAAGACCATGATGTCACTTTCGCCAACCGTGACGTTCCCGCTGCAGGCCGCGCCGCTACATATGGTGGCCGTGATATCGCGTGGAATCCGTATGGGCCCGAGTGGAGAATGTTGAGAAAGGTATGTGTGCTGAAAATGCTCAGCAACACTACATTGGATTCTGTTTACGAGCTCCGCCGCCGTGAGCTACGGCAAACTATTGGTTATATCAACAGTCGGGCCGGTTCGCCCATCAATATTGGTGAACAGATGTTTTTAACGATATTAAACGTGATTACTAACATGTTATGGGGTGGCACGGTAGAAGGCAACGAAAGAGCCAATTTAGGTGCGGAGTTCAGACAAACAGTGTCGGAGATGACGGGACTGTTGGGCATGCCTAATGTGTCGGATTTTTTTCCTGCTTTGGCCCGGTTTGATTTGCAAGGTATAGTAAAGAAGATGAACGGATTGACTGCAAAGTTTGAGAAGATGTTTGATGTGATGATTGACCAACGGCTAAAGATGAATGAAAAAGGTGGAGACAAGGCAGGGCCTAGCGGGAAAGATTATAAAGACTTTTTGCAATTTTTGTTACAGTTGAAGGATGAAGCTGATTCCAAGACACCTTTGACCATGATTCATGTCAGAGCTCTGCTCATGGTAAGTTATTCATTTCTGTTAGTTACATTAGTGCAATTTGAAAATTTGTTAAGCTTGAGGATTTTGATCTAGAACTATAAAGTTCAGTCTGTTAAACTTTACGGCCCAATTTTTAAATTAACTGATCATATTAAATATATGAAAATTTTTGCATCTTCAATGAACTTTGCTCTGAGCTTGTGGGATACACATGGAAATGACTCATTGCCCTGATATCTTCCATGACTCCCATTCTAAACATGTTTGACATACAATTAAAAGTTTTCCTGGGATAAATTATGATATAGTCTAATATAAGGTCCTCGTAATCTGTTCATTGTCTGTTTCATTTATATAATTTGAACAGATAGCATAACACGGATAAACTGATATACATATAAGCGTCGCAATCTTTTAAACAGTAGTATTGGAAAAATTGGCATAATGTGGTGAAATATGTACTTTGGACAGGATATGGTGGTTGGTGGGTCGGATACAACATCCAACTCAACTGAGTTTGCGATGGCTGAAATTATGAACAACCCAGAGGTTATGAAAAGAGCTCAGCAAGAATTGGATGAAGTAGTTGGCAGAGGCAACATAGTAGAAGAGTCTCACATTCACAAACTGCCATATCTATATGCTGTAATGAAAGAGACATTGCGTTTGCATCCAGCCCTGCCACTGTTAATACCCCATTGCCCCAGCAAAACTTGCACAGTTGGAGGCTACACCATTCCAAAGGGTGCTCGAGTTTTCATTAACGTGTGGGCAATACACAGGGATCCTTCAGTTTGGGAGAATCCTCTGGAATTTAATCCAGAGAGGTTCTTGAATGGTAAGTGGGACTACAGTGGAAGTGACTTCAACTATTTTCCATTTGGGTCCGGTCGAAGAATATGTGCTGGCATAGCAATGGCTGAGAGAATGTTCATGTATTCACTCGCCACACTTCTTCATTCTTTCGATTGGAAATTTCCCGAGAGTAAGAAACTGGATCTTACAGAGAAGTTTGGAATTGTTTTGAAGCTCAAGACTCCTCTTGTGGCAATCCCAACCCCAAGGCTATCTGATCCAACACTATATGAGTAACCAATTAAATTACTTCATAATGTGAATTTTTATTCTGTCGCATGTTTGAGGATTTGACAAGTTGTTGAGTAAGTTCTCTTGAGCTTTGAAATCATAAATCTACTGATATGTAAAGATACATTAAAAAGATTGATTGCTCTTGCTATTATCTGTTTAATGGGAGAGTTTATAATTTGTCTATGATTTTTACAACAGTGTACCATACTGTGCGGCCGAAGCCCCCTTATTTAGGGCAGGTTTGGGAGGGCTAGGCTATTTTTGCTGCGGAAGCTCCCCTCTAAAATATGTGCTGCAAATTTATAAAATAGTATAATTTTTTTTTTATATTATTATAAAATTGTAATAACACAACCAAACCCAAAACGTTATCAGGTATAAAAACTTTCTAAATGAACTTAAACAATACCTTAATCTCTCTCTCTCTTTTTTAATGAAAAAAATCACGTTCTAGATAGAATACATATAATTATGTTCACGTCTTTTATTGCCTTGCAGGAATTATTAGGCGGTGTGGCGTACCCCAACCCATGTCCAAAAACTGAAAAGCCACAGTTTGCCTTCACTCTATTATCGCTTTCTCAGTCCCCAATGCCACAAACTCCCATTATACAATTTCCCTTCGATGAATCTCCAACACCCATTCTTATATTGTTCAATCAACACCATGGCAGTTATCCCAAATTTCCCTCAAAATCTTCAAGCTTCTTTTCTTCGACGAAAACGATAGCATCATCGCTCGTATCCTTCCCATTTTATCTGCTGTTTTTGCAATATTTTGGTACACATGGACGTTCACCAAATTATAAAAGAGAAAAAAAAAAACAAATCCACCTGCCCCTGCGGCCTCATGATCGTTGGAAACCTTCCCTTTCTTGACCCCGAGCTCGACGCTTACTTCACCACCCTTGCTCGTGTAAGATGTTATAGTGACCCACGTAGTTAAAATTAATTATTAGTCAAGTTAGTTAATTAAAGTTTTTAATTATATACACACGTTGATGGGACCTGTAGTTGAGGGATCGTAAAATACTGCTACCTCAAACACATTTTAATGAAAAAAAATACACTTAAAAGTATTTTAATGAAAGACAACTGTTGGAAGGTACAATTGATATATTATGTATAACTGATAAGAGCAAAAAGGGATAAATCAATTTATTCTTCATTGAATTACATTTGCTAGAGGTCAAGGTATCTATTATTATTTTTTTGTTATTAAAATTCTATTTTATAAATATCATGCAATTTTCGGACTGTAAAATTTAGAATTCATGTAATTATTTTAGAGCACGAACTTATGGCCCTGTTCTTAAAATCCAGCTCGGAAATAAGACAGGCATTATGATGCGCTCCCCTTCCTCTGCCCGTGAATTCTCAAAGACCATGATACCACTCTCGCCAACCGTGACGTTCAGTTGTGGCTCCCGTGGTAGCATATGGCGGCCTGATATCGCGTGGAACCCGTACGGGTCCGAGTGGAGAATGTTTAGAAAGATATCTGTGCTAAAAATGCTCAGCAACAGTCATCAGACTCCGTTTATGAACTCCGTCACCGTGAGCTCTGCAAAACAATTGGTTACATTACATATACAGTCAAGCGGGGTAGTCCGTACGTAAATATTAGGGAGCAAATCTGACGATAGTAAACGTGATTATTAAAATGTTATAGGGTGGCACGGTGCAAAGCCATGGAGAGACAATTTAGGTACGGAGTTCAGACAAGTGGTGTGGGAGTGACGGAGCTTTGCTAGTTATGCCAATATATCGGAATTTTTTTCCTTCTTCGGCCGGGTTTGATTTGCAAGGTTTAGTGAAGAAGTCAAATGAGTTGACTTAAAAGTTGGATAAGATCTTCAATGTTTGTAATTGATTGGCGGATAATGGGAAAGGGTACAAAGACTTTTTGCAGTTTTTTTACAAGTGAAGAATGAAGCTGATTCCAATATACCTTTGACCATGACTCATATCAAAGCTATGCTTGCGATCTGTTCTTTTCTATTAGATTCTAATACCATGATTATGCATAAATTAGTTAAATTAATTAATCAAACAAAGAACTTATATTTGTATAATGAAAAAAATATACAGTACTGAATTAATGAAAAAAAAATATTTATACAAAATTCATTATTTAGTGGAAATCAACTTTTATTTGCTGTGATTGTTATTGTTTAGATGTAACCTATATATATATATATATGCACTTAATTATAATATTTTATTATTATAATTAATCTGTTGACATTATGACAGCCGTGGACTTGAACTTAATTAATATTTATGTTAATAATGGATGATATATTAATAGTTATATTATTAATGGGTGATGTATAAAGCAAAGGAAGAGAGGTAAGTCTATAGAGCTTTGTCATCACCTTACTGTAAATAACTTTCTTGTAATAAAGTGATAAATTGCCCACTTAAGGATGTCCTCTTATCAACATATCTAACACCCAATTAAAAGTCTGCTAGTGGTAATAAAGATGCTTTGATTATTCATTTGATGTAATAAAATAAAGGGAATTAATCGAAAATGATCACATTTTCTTTCTCAAAATCAAAAATAATCATCCTAATAATTTATAATCAAAACTGACCACATTTTTATTTATTGGACCAAATTACCCTTTTAATTATAAAATTATTTCAAATGGGATCGGATATATATACTTACAGTGGCATCCATCATCTCCTTCTTCCAGCAACATTCTCACGTCTTTGTGTTTTCGGCCATTTATCATTGTAGAAAAACAAGTTAACATTTAATATTTTCAGTTAATGCATTAACTGTATAATTGGGGTAGATGGAGATTGAAGAAGATTAAAATTACATGTAACAGGTTGTGGAAAGAATTCGGAAAAGGTCGAGTTTTATATGAAGACGGTGTAAGTGCAGTTAAGTCACGAGCGGGGTATATCTCTCCCATTCGGGGGCGAAATGTGCAGCTACTGCACTCACGAGTTAGGACAAAATGCCCCGCTCATGAGTGCACTTACGAATTATGACGAAATGTTCCGCTCGTGAGTGCACTCACGAGCGGGGCAAAATGCACTCACTAGTTGAGGCGAAAACACTCCGCTCATGAGTTCACTCACGAGTTAGGCCAAAAATGCCACGCTCGTGAGTGCTACTACCTACACTCACGAGCTGGGACAATCACGAGTTGGGGCGTTTTTGCCCCAGCTCGTGAGTGTAGCCTTACACTCACGAGCAATGAGTGCATTATTGCACTCGCTAGTAAGTGGGATTGCTACTGAGTGCAATAATGCACTCACTAGTGAGTGAGTTTACTAGTGAGTGCAATAATGCACTCACTAGTAAAGCCATGCTCGTGAGTGCAACAAAGCACTCACGACATGTGCAAATTCTGCCCCCTTCATTTGTTTGAAAAATCTACCTTTCTCGTGAGTGCAGTTACGAGCGAACAATTTTGTACTCTTGAGTGCATTATACTCTCGAGCAAGACAGAACGTTTATACATCCAAAAGGGTAATTTGGTCTAAAATTTGTGAGAGTGGTTAATTTTGATTGAAAATTATGAAGGTGATTATTTCTTAATTTTGAGAGTAAAATGTGATCATTTCTGATTAAATCCCTAAAATAAACCGATAAAAATATTAGGTGGAGTAATATTGTTACACCTGTGAAATTAAGATAAAAATTTAATAAATGATGTGATATGATAAGCGCAATTTTATAATACATTAATAATAAAATAAATAATTGTCTTACACACGTTAACATTGTATTTGGACAGGATTTAGTAGTTGGTGGTTCAGATACAACCTCCAGTGCAATTGACTTTGCAATCGAGGAAATAATGAACAAACCAGAAGTAATGAAAATAGCCCAGCAAGAATTGGATGAAGTAGTAGGCAAAGACAGCTTAGTAGAGGAGTCTCACATTCGCAAACAGCCGTGTCTATATGCTGCAAACAGCTTAGTCGAGGAGTCTCACATTTGCAAACAGCCGTGTCTATATGCTGCAAACAGCTTAGTAGAGGAGTCTCACTTTATATCATATATATATATATATAAGTCCTAAGGACCTTGTAACATAATATTAAGGGATGAGTACATGTGAGATGTTTTAAACAAACACAAACAACATTTAACAAAAAATAATCACTTTCACACCATCGTTAAATATCACATATAATTTAAATGTTACTTTATATACAACACAATGTAACATATCAATTATAATATGTTTAATATTTAAACATACTATAAATACATAGTATTTTTAAACTTATTTGTTCACAAGTTAATAGCTCAATCTCTGAAAAGTTCAGAATCCTTTAAGTTCTTTACCACTGTACTGCTCTGTAAATACACATGATTCAACAGTTTATTATTAAAACTAATTCAAAAATTAATAGTATCACAAATACATGAATAGTAGTGCTCTAATTTCATAAATACACTATCCACAAAATTTTTAGATATCGATTAACTTCTTAATATCTTTTTTTGTATTATTCCTTTTTTCCTACAAAAAATTCTTGCTATTTTTCTTTTTATTTCTCTTTTTCCTTTCCTTTTTTTTCCTTTCTTTCTTTCTCTCTCTCAGATTTAATTTTGTTTCTGTTTTATTTAATTTGCTTTTCATTCCCTTTTGCAAAACTAAAAAAGATAATATATATATATATATATTATATATTATCTATTTATTATTTTTCTTCGGACACCGTAGTTAGAACAGATGTCTCAATAGATTTTGATGGAATTTTTCGGTCGATATTGAGAATAAAAATCAATGAAAAATGTGTTGCTAATCTCTAACGGGGATGAGATATCTAAGAGCGTTGCTTACCATTTATCCAAACATGTTGCAAGTTCATTTCAATTTCTGACTATGGCTTCTTTTCTTTTTTTTATTTATTTTTCTTTCTGGGATTAGTTGGTTATTGAGAAAATCAAGGAATTTGACTTTTTTTTTCAAACCTTAGGGTTATAATTGTCATTTATAATTTTGTGTAATATATAAGGGTATATTAGCTATTGCACTTGTACTATTAAAATTCTTTGGACAGATGTTAAAAGTTTGTAACCCAATAAATATTTGCCATATTTTGTACTACAATAAAACATCAGAATAATTGTTGTATCATATTGAGATACAGACAAACTTAAAATAATCAGCTAAAAGTATTCTTCTATTATATTATAAATAAATTAGATATAAACATAGTGTACGATAGATGTTTCTAATTACAGTGAAAGTAACATTATTTTTATTTAGTTATTTATTGATACTAATCAAAGATCAACTTGATTGTCGAAGTTAATATTATTAAGAGACGAAGAAATTTTATAATTATAAGGTGCTAAAATATATACATAAAAAATTGCAGATGCTAAAGCATAAAAATTTTATTCTAAAAGATTAAAATTGTAAAGAAATATTTTAAACAATTTTTCTAGGGGCTGAGGAGGGACTACTCGAAACTCTAGAATAATTTCTTCCTTCAATCTAATCAAAGTTCAGTCAACAGATTAGCTCTCTTAAATTTATCTCGCAAACACATATAGAGAATAAATTTTTTTTATCTCAAGAACATATATAGTTGTTGTAGAAATTATAAATACTAGTAATTGATATGGGTAATTTAGGAAGAAGGAAAAGTTTCCCAGGCACATCCATGTTAGGCATGTTGTATTACCAAGAGTATATGATAGGTAGGTTGCCTTAAAAAAAATGAGTTAGACATCTCGTCCTACCAAGAGGGTACCAACTAAGCACATTATTTTATCAAAAAGTATGTGTTAAACTGCTTAGGAAGAAATAAAGAATGAATTAGGCATTTTGTCCTACCAAGAGGTATGAGCTAGGCATCTATTCTACCAAAAAGTATATGTTAGGCATGTTGTCCTAGGAGACAATGAAGGCTAAAATTCAGTTGTGAATAGTACTATGCATGCCATGCATGTGAACACTATTAAGTGAACAGTATTATTGTAATAGTAACTCTGCCTAAATTGTATATTTGCCTCCAAAGTTCAAAACTTGATCTAACAAGTTCCAATCCAAGCCCAACAAATGCAAAGGCAAGTCAAGAAAGTTCTATCCAAGCCCAATAAGCCCATTAATGCATGGAGGGTTTAGTCAATATTAAATTCTAAATGAAGATAAATTCGAGAAGGAGACGATATTGTTGATGATAAGGAATCCTAGGCGAATAAGGAATCAACTAGTTTGTGTTTAGGATAAAACTCTAAAATGTAAACTATAAAAGAGAGTGTTAAGCTAAAGAGAGGGTGGTACATAAAAAAAATTATAGAAAGAGAAGGTGAGTAATTTCAAAAAAGAAAGAAAACTTTGCTTATATTGTGACAACCCTATTTTTCAAGTATTAATAAAATCTTCGCTTAAAGATCTGTCCATAGACGTAGGCCATACGCCGAACCACATAAATTCTGATTTTTTATTTTCTTTTTTCTTGCTTACTTTGTGTTAAATTTCTAATTACACCAATGGCCAAATTTTTGCCTCAACAATAGTAATAAAATTTTTAACCTCAAGATTTTGTTTGTGACAAGGCCCCGCCCCAACTCCTCGCATAAGTCCGAGACAAATTCTGCTAAGTACATGTACATACTACTATCATTTCTTATAAGTATTACATAGAAAAACTCATGGATAAGAAAAATGGCCTCAGGCTTCCATCATTAACAATACATTGAGACTCAATGTCTCGTTACACATGTATAGATATTCATATACATACATGACATGCTCAAAATATTTCATATAGCATGCATAAAGTGATCTTAACGTCATTTACAAAACTGCACCATGCACGAAAATCTGTGTGACTTGGGGAGAAAATAGGAAAAATAGGGAAAAGAATGAGCTGTAGCTCAGTGAGTGGATATAATTTTTAAAGAAATATATTTTCATACAACCACTGTAAGATGTATTAAAATCGTATATAAATTGAGCATCGCTTGCATACTAAGAATGCATAACATTACAACAGATCATATAGTACCCAAGTAGTACCCATGGGATATCATGCTTGGCGAAATCCCAATGCCCCAAGCGGGGAAGGAAGAACCATCCTCAACCTGGTGGTCTCGTATCATAAACCTGAGGAGCTCACATTTATATATATATACTCACAATTCAATCGTTCAATCCCTGGAAAATTCGAGGTCTTTTAAGTTTCATATCACTGCTTTGCTCCCTAAAAACTCATAATTCAATAGTTTATCGTTAAAACTGATTCAAATCTTGATTACGTATCATAAATACAACAATAAAACTGCTTCAATTTCATAAATACACTATCCATAGAATTTCTTAATATTAATTCAACTTCCCAATATCTTTTTCCGTATAATTTCTTTTTTCTTTTCTTTTTTTTCTTTTTCTTCTCTTCCTCTCAAATCTTAATTTGCTTCTATTCTGTTTGATATCCTTTCATTCCCTTTGCAAAACTAAAAGTTGTATATATATATGCACCATTTCCGACTTTACCGCTTTAATTGTTATATATTATATATACTTTTATATCATTATTATTTATTTATTTATTTTCTTTGACACCTAAGTAACTTAAGTTCTCAATTTGGATGTAAATAGGTGACACTATATATTTTAAAACTAACTCTCAAATCACACTTTTAGATTTTTTTTTAGGAGAATGTTTGATATCCCTATTTTTAGGTTCAATACGTATCACCCTTAACCTTTAAACCTTTTACTGGTTTTCTTAAAATTACAAAATAATATTAATTTTAATAGTATTTCAACCTAAAAACAACATGAAATATACCAAAATACTTACCACTATGCCAAACACCTTGTGATAATATTTTGTCTAATAGTTAATAAATAACTCTTTTCAACATGCATATATAATAAAATTTGACAAAAATAAAAACTAACTTTGCTAATGTAAAAACATTTATAACTATAATAAATACCATTAAAGTTTTAAAATTATTTATTATTATTAATGACCACTATAATTATAAAATTTTTATTATAAAAGTAATTTTATTTTAATAGAATATATTATATTTGCATTTTGAAAAGCGTTATTTATTAAAGATTAGCCAAAATATTATCAAAAGATTTTGGTAGAGTGATAAGGGAATTGACAGATTTTCTATGTTGTTCTTAAGTACAAATACATCAAACTAATATGTGAGTGAAGGATGAAAATAAAAATAAAAATAAATAAATATTGTTTGTTATTAAGATGTTATGATATTAAAATCACAATTATTATAAGATGAAAACAGTATAAAATATTATAAGTTTCACTAAAAATTAATATTATTAAATACTTTTAAAATACAGTAAAATGATAATAATATCAAACGAACCCTTAAATTGAATTAAAAAATTTAAGTCTAAAATGTTTATTTTATAATAATGAGAAAAAAAACTGGTGTGTGGGTGAAGCACACTCATGAATCCATTTGTGTTGATCTGATTGTGACCAAAAACCTGGGAGATCTCCACCACTAGCTATGTCTCAACACTCTATTTATTTCCAATAAAAAATTGTTGTATAACACCTAACACCTAATTTGTCCATACATACAACATACATACATACATACATACATACATACATAACATACATAATATATATATATATATATATATATATATATATAAACCCATTCCCTCCTCGATGCCCTTCCCCATTATGTCTCAACATTGTATTTATTTCATGAATAAATAGTTGTATAATACCTAACTCTAAGGGTATTTAAAATCCAATCCAATCCACTTAATCCAATATGATCCAATTCGTTTTAATGGATTTGATGGATTAGTGGATTGGATTGAATTCAAAAATTTAAAATCCGCTTGTAATGGATTGGATTGTGGATTCATAATATTAATCCGTTAGAATCCAATCTGATCCGTTAAAATATATAATAATATTATTTTTATTATATTAAATTATAAAATATTTATTGTAAATTTAATTATTTTTATAAAATAATATAATATTTAAAATTTTAATATTTATAACTAACAGCTCTTAATTTATGGATCTAATTGTTAAATATGTATTATATTTAATAAAAATATATTATTTTAATATTTTAAAAAATTTATAATAATAACAAAAAAAATGAACTTAATCTCAATTCTCTCAGATTTCGACGGGTTTTTACTTTCCTCCTCACAACCACCGCTTCTTCATTTTCTACACTTCAAAAAAAATTGGACTTCAAATATCTTATCTAATAGGTGGAAAACTAATGGTTAAAAATTAATTCTTCAAAATATAACATCTTGTCACGTATTGCTTGAGATATTTTAGCAATACCTATTTCTACTGTGATATTTGAATTAGTATTTTGCATCGAATGTCGCATTCTTAATCTATTTCAAAGTTTATTATCTACTAGGACAATGGAGGCACTCATTTGC
>CM051404.1:0-23770 GCA_028052125.1 Melia azedarach
TTATCAAGGAATAATAAATAAATTTAATAAAAATAATTTTTATTCATAAAATTATTACTTGAATGTATGACAGTAAATTCTATTTAATCTTTTTCTTATTAAAATTTGTTATTTAAATTTTTTTCTGAAAACATGTTTGTTTGTAATTTTGGGATAGAGAGTGTTTTAAAAATAGAAAATAAATGTATACAAAATGAGGTGTGATGCAGGACGGAACGTGTCTAAAAGATTAAGATTCTACAGAAAGAAAAACAAAATGCCCTCATCTCTCAGCAATTAATCCTCTCAAATTCTGAAGCTTCACAGAAATTAAGAAGACCATATATGATCTTATTGATCAAGAAGACTTGCTTGGAGACTGACTTGCTTTATAATTTATGATCTATTTATTTTTTGTCATCGTTCATTATCAGCAATTAATTTGCTTGACTTGCTTGAAGACTGACTTGCATTGCAAAATGTCTTGAGTCCTTTGACGTCGATAGGTAATGTTTTGTTGTACAATCACTCCCTTCTGTTTCATAATTAATAATTTATCTTCGAGCTCGACTTGATCCTTGATTTCTTTGTAATTACCTTTCCCGATCTTTAACACCACAAAAATTTTGGCATCTCTATAAATATATTATAAAGAGATATTATCACATTCTTCCCTTAAAATTTGACTTTATATCACATATGTTCCTTATAAGAATAGTCAACTAACTTCAAATGATAAATTCACTCAAATACTCTTAGTTATTTATTTTTAAAAATATTTATTTTTAACTTATTTTGTGTGATGATTAATTCAAATAAATAAAATAATTATATAATAGAATAAAAGATGAGAAAATTAGAAATTTAATTTGAAGTATAATTTTTTTAATAATTTTGATCTAAATATAATATAGAGATACATATAATTAATAAAATTGATTAACAAATAAAAAAATAAAATTTTCTAACTTCCCTTTTATCGAGTAAGAATTTAGAACAATGAAATTTTTTTCTTTAGACAAAATAACAAAAATTAAATAATGATATTTTATGTATTTATCCTTACACTTAACGGTCAACTAATGATCAAATATAATTATAAGGGAGGTAAGTGATACATTCTCCATAATTTTCAT
Source organism: Melia azedarach (assembly GCA_028052125.1). Classification (NCBI taxonomy): domain Eukaryota; kingdom Viridiplantae; phylum Streptophyta; class Magnoliopsida; order Sapindales; family Meliaceae; genus Melia; species Melia azedarach. The sequence continues at coordinate 1,116 of CM051404.1, forward strand.
TTAAGTGATACAATTTCAAACCTTAGGAGAGGAATGTAATAATATCCTATATTATAAATAAAAACTACATTGTCAATAATGGAAAAAGTATATTCTGTTTTGTTAGATTCTGGAATTAAAATGATGGTTTAATAGATCAAACTAACAAAAATTTAAGTTTAAGGAATATCTTCTTATTTTCTTAATACTCAAAATTAAGAAAGTATCTAACACTCTTTAAAAATTTAGTGAGTATTTGCTCTTTTATTAAAAATTAAGAAAGTATATTATGATATCCCTTAATTAAAATTAATAATAATCAGTAATAATAATACATATCAATATTCTTTCTTTTACAATCCTTCAATTCGTTAAAGCAACAAAACTTAGAAAAAGATCAACTCTAGCTGGCTATAGAAGTCAAGATAAGGACACTTGAAAACAACAATGAAAGTATTTCGGAGGCTATATATAGGATGATAGTGTTATTTTTCTCTTGACTTAAGATGGATAATGTATCAATTACCGTGCTTGTAAATCAGTGCCATTAAGATTCAAACCATTGTGTGGCTAAAAGTTAATATGTCAACTTTCTAAATTAGTTAGTTCACTGTCAATCAAATTTCAAATTAAGAAATTGACACACCAATATCAATCACATTCAATCATTATTGTATTTTTTGCTGTAAAAAAAATTAAATTATATTAGAAAATAAAGAGAGATACATAAGAATGAAGCATATATTAATTAATTAATTGATGGTATTGTTACTCTCACTTGACAAGTCTTAAACGTATCAATTACTCTTGTATTGAGAGATATACTCCAATATAATTAAAAACAATCCTAAAGTCTATTAGTTGATGTAATTAGGTCATAGTTGAACTGTGTAATTGTGAGCCACAATAAAGTTCTTGATGACAAGAGATGTAAAAATTAAAGAAATTTTCAACAACTTTATAAAGAATACAAAACTAAAAATGATATACATATACATTTCAAGTGAAAGAGCTTTTAAAAACAAAAAAGAAAAAATGACTAATTTTTAAAATTGATGTAAGACTATACTTGAATATATAATTGTGAACCATAATAAATTCTTTGATAATAAAATATAATAATCAAAGAAATTTCCAGCAACTTTTATGAAGAAAAACAAAAACCAACTTAAAACTTATATACCTTTCAAATTAAAGACTTAATTATAAAAAAGAACGAAAAAGTGAAATGTCTATTTTTTAAATTGGATTCAAAGTATTTATGGGTTAATATTGTCATTATCTATCTATTTGATAACCTGTAAGTTAGAGTAATTAGGGTCTTTAATTTAGCATGTCATTATATGGTAGCTGTATAAATAAAAAAGTATGTACAATGTTTATTATGAAAATACAAAAAAAAATTTGTTATTTAAAATTCTTTTTTAAAAAACATGATTTGTTTGTAATTTTGGTTGGGTTACTTTATGTTCTAAATTTTATATTTATCACTATGATTCAAACCCATCTAGTGTTAGAAGAAATAAAGGTTAAAAGAAAATATGATTGAGAGCATTTCAAAAGTAGAAAATAAATGTATATATGAATAAAAGAATTAAGATATAATTAGGATACAAGTACGTCTAAAAGATTAAGATTCTACAAAAAAAAAAAATGGTTTATTATTATTATTGCATGAACAATGAGTAACAAAGGCATAGACATTGTAGGTCGTCTACCCTCGTCGTCCTTTTCTTTTTTTTTAAAATGGTAAGCGGGTGGGACGAGTCCAAAATAATTCATTTTTTTCCTTTACCTACCTAGACTCAATTCAATAAGGCCGCCTAAGAGGTGGGCTTAATTCTATCATCATAGACTAAGTACTTCCAATAAGGTTAGAAAGGTTTGGGTCCTCTCAAATAGCAGGTGTCTAAATTAAATGATGACAAGGAAAGCAATTTGAATGCATTTCAAAATATATATTTTAGGATATATGATGGTAATCTAGGAATATGTGCGTGTAAAAACTATGGCCAAAATTATGCGAAAATTCTAAAGCATCACATAAATTAAGAAGACCGTGATCATATTGATCAAGAAGACTTGCTTGGAGACTGACTTGCTTTATAATTTATGATCTATTTATTCTTTGTCATCGCTCATTATCAGCAATTAATTTGCTTGGCTTGCTTGAAGACTGATTCGCATTGCAATATGTCTTGAGTCCTTGTGATTGATAGCTAATATTTTATTGTATTAACCACTCACTTGTGTTCTACCTATAATTTAGGAAGTCAAATAATAAATAAATTTGAATAAAATAATTTATTCATAAAATTATTACATGAATGTATGATAATAAATTATATTTGAACTTCAACAAATTAATAAGTGTGAACCTATAATTTAAAATATTATAATATTAATTTAAATGATGTACTATTTATTATGTTAAAGAAATATTATGCATGCAGTGTTAAATATCTAATTAAAAAGAGAATTTTTTTTATGACTAATATGATGCAAGGAAAGGACTAAAAGGGAAGGCCACAGTGGGACCAATTAAGCGAAAGTTAGTTGCTTGCAGATATTAAACTTAATTACTTTTCAAATTGGATTTGAACGCGTCCTACGGGTAACTCAACTCAGGACTTTAAATTGTAAATGACAAGTTATAACTCATCAGTCACATTTTCCTTTTCCTAAATTTCTAATAGCAATGGAAACCTAAATTTTTAAGACGAGCACAGTTAATTGCCTATGTCGTATTGGTTACTCAACTCTGGACTTTAAAATATTATAAATAGCAAGCTATATGATAACCTTCTCATCGATCATTCACATTCTCCTTTTCCTATTATTATTATTTCTCTTAGCAATAGCAATGAAACCAACCATGAATAATAATGTTGTTGTTTCCCTTCTTTTCATCGCAACCATCAACGTCATTAGTTTCTGCAATGGAAACTCTTCTGTGGGATGCATTGAAAACCGAGAGAAATGCACTTTTACGGTTTCAAGCAAGATCTCCACGATCCTTCCAATAGGCTTGCATCTTGGAATATTGGTCATACAGATTGCTGTAAGTGGGCTGGTGTTGTCTGTGACAACTTCACGGGCCATGTTCTTCAGCTGAGCCTTCGGAATCCCATTGATTATTATTCCGATTCTGATGAAGCTTATTTGAAGTCAGAGTTGTCTGGTAAGTTAAATCCTTCTTTGCTGGATTTGAAGCATTTGATTCACTTGGACTTGAGCGGGCAATGATTTTCGAGGAATTCAAATTCCAAAGCATCTTGGTTTTATGGAGAAACTAAGATACCTTAATCTCTCTGATACGGGATTTACGGGTATGGTTCCTCACCAACTTGGAAATCTCTCAAATCTGCAACATCTTGACCTCAGTGTTAATTATGGTTTATATGTTGACAAATTTCATGGCTGTCTGGTATTTCTTTGTTGCAAAACCTGGACCTGAGTTGGACGAACCTCAGTAAAGCCTCTGGTTTGTCACTGGCAATAAAATTCACTCTCTTTTTTAAAAGTACTAAAGTTGTCATATTCTGAACTCCATCATATTCCTCCGCTGTCCTCTGCAATTCTTCGTCTCTTAACCCACCCTTGATCTTTCCTCGAACCAATTTGATGAGTCTTTTATTCCTAGTTGGATTTTTGGTCTTCGTCATTTAAGTTCTTTCTCAATTTAGGGAGAATAATTTTCAAGGTCCAATTCCAAGTGGATTTGGAAACTTGACATCACTTAGATTTTTAGATTTATCTTCCAACCATTTCAATTCCACAATACCTGAATGGTTTTTTGGGTTTAAATCTTCTTGAGTACCTTTCTCTCAGTTGACAACAACTTGCAAGGTAGGATTTCAAGTAGTCTAGGAAACTTGACTCAGATCAAAACACTCGATCTCTCTTACAATGAAGGACTTGAAGGAAAAATTCCGAGATCATTTGAAAGACTTTGCAACTTAAGGTCAATCTCTCTATCAGGTATCAATTTGAGTTTAGAAATACCCCAGGTCTTAGATGTTATCCCTAATTGTGTCACATTTGAGTTAGAGTCACTGGAGTTGGGGGTGAGTCAGTTGACTGGTCAATTAACTGATCAATTGGGCCGATTAAAAAATTTGATCACTCTTGTTTTAAGGTTCAACAATATTTCTGGTCCACTTCCATCAATTATAGGAGAATTTCATTTTTTGAAAAATTTAGATCTTTCCTATAACAACTTGGAAGGTTTTGTTCCGTTATCTTTGGGACAACTTTCGTCCTTAGAATATTTACGTTTGTCTCAAAAACAAATTGATTGGGACACTTTCTCAATTTCACTTTGTTAACCTAACAAAATTGATTGGGTTTTATGCATATGAAAACTCACTAATTTTGAAATTCAGTCCTAATTGGGTTCCTCCTTTCCAACTCAGATATTTGCAATTGAGATCAATGTCATTTAGGACCAAAATTTCCATCGTGGCTTCGTTCCCAAAAATACTTGTCTTTTCTAGATATATCCAACACGAGAATTGTAGATACCATTCCTGACTGGTTTTGGAAATCTATTTCCCAATATAGTGACTTGTCTCTCTCTCACAACCAAATCTATGGGGAGATTCCAAATTTAACTGGGAATAATAGCCATCATTTTTTGCTAGATTTGAGTTCCAATAATTTCTCAGGTCAAATTCCTCTTTTATCTTTAAACATAACTGTCCTCGATCTTTCCAATAATGCTTTATCAGGTTCCATTTTTCAATTTATATGTCATGGAAAGAATATGTCCAAGGGGATGGAATTTCTCAAACTTTCGAAAAAAAATTTATCTGGAGAAATACCTGATTGTTGGAATATGAATTGGTCAAGCTTGGTTGGTCTAAATTTAAGTCACAATAAATTTACCAATAGTCTTCCAAAGTCAATGGGAAGTTTAATCTCGCTTCAATCGTTGAACCTTCGCAATAACAAACTTTCTGGAGCAATACCAATGTCATTTAAAAATTGTACAGAGTTACTCGCATTTGATATTGGTGAAAATGAGTTTGTGGGAAATATTCCAATATGGATTGGTGAGGCCTTCTCAAAAATGGTGTTTCTCAACTTTCGTTCAAATAAGTTTCACGGCATGTTACCCACTGAACTTTGTCATTTGAGTTCTTTACATATTCTTGATCTTGCATATAACAACCTATCAGGGACTATACCAAGATGTATCAACAATTTTACTTCCATGAAGACACTAAATAGTTCTGCTAAGAACAATATATACTATCGTTGGGGAATTGTTGAGGATGTATCCATTATGATGAAAGGAGTGATGGTTGAATATAATCAAATTCTTAATTGGTTAGAAGTATCGATATTTCAAAGAACTATTTCTCGGGGCATATTCCTGTAGAAAATGACAAATCTTGAAGCTTTGCAGTCATTGAATTTGTCATACAATTTGTTTACAGGAAGAATTCCTGAAAATATTGGTGCTATGAGATCATTAGAAGCCCTCGATTTCTCTGAAAACCAACTCTCTGGTGAAATCCCACAAGGTATTTCAAGTTTGACATTTTTAAGTCACTTGAACTTTTCGAATAATGACTTGATTGGAAAAAATTCCTTTGAGTACTCAACTCCAAAGCATGAATGCATCAAGTTTCATCGGCAATAATCTTTGTGGATCTCCACTTCCCAGAAATTGTAGTGAACAGAATGTCTCAGTACCTATTGGTGAAAATAGAGATAAAGATGGAAATGAACTTGATTACTTGCTACATATAAGCATTGCACTTGGATTTTGTGGTAGGTTTTTGGTGTGTTATAGGGCCTTTAATTGTTAGCATAAGATGGAGGTACAAATACTATAATTTCTTGGATCTTCTCGGTCACAAATTCAGTTGTTTTGCAAAAAAATGTTGCTAGTTTCTTTTAATATTTGAACATGTGTTGTTTTACATATTTTAATTGTGAAATGAAGTATTACACAAATAATAATAGGAGACATCTTGCTTTATTCTTGCTTGAGATTGAAGAATAAAATGAAGTGAAAAGTTCTCCAACTGTCCAATAACAAGAATTCAATGTTTTAAATGGGACAACAAGCTTAGATTAAGAAGCTTTAAAGTAGTTCATAATCATCATTTAAAAAACCTAATTTCTATACAGTGAAGAGGTGAAAAGCATTCTAATACAGTCATCTTACTTGAACTAGAAATTTTGCAGATTTAACAACTTGTCACTTACAGTGGAACATTATAAAACCTTAATAGCATCAAAGCAAGCTCTTCGGTTGGATCAATGGTCCTATCCATCCGTACTGAAAATATGGTCTAATCAAACTCCTCTGGAGTTCCCTCAAAATGGGGACATCTACATATAATTAAAGCATACAAATATACTCATAAGTTTAATAAAACTTAAAACAACATTATGATTAACATGCACACTAATAGAATGGAAAAATAAATGACGAAAGCATGAACCAACATAAAAGATAAATCAGCATCACTCAATGTCGCAGTCTCCTTCACCTATTTTTCCTTCTCTATATAGAAATATGCAAAAAAAACACATTAACTATAGCTACAGGGAGTATAATAAGGTTGATGATCTTTTGGGACCGCTTTTGTAAAAGAAAATTTTGAAATGTTCTGCTGCATAGGTATTAAATTTTCAGATCTAATCATAACCAAAAATTAAGAAAAAAAATAATTATAGACATTGATCATATGATGTCATACAACTAAAGCATCATAATAAAGCCTGTTATAAATCACCCTCTCGCTCTTTCATAATGCTTCTTTTGGTGTCATCACATGAGAAAAAAAGAGATCGAGAGAAAAACATTCAATAATTCAGAATAAACTAGAATCCAATGCACAAACGAACATAAGAGTATTTGCTAACCTGGGCATACAAATCACATGTTGTGGTCTGAATATCATATGCTGCAATTTCATGCCATAGTAATATGCTAATATTGAAAGCTTAATAACACATTCAAATTAGAATATGAGGTGACAAAACATTATAGAATAAATTAATAACATAAACAACATTATAGTTATGGCTGATTATAACACAGTATCTATCAGGGTTTCAATAGCAATAGCTAGATGCTACCCGTATATGTTATTGTGAACTTGATGAGCAATTTACTTTTAAAGTCGTCCCTTATCTATACTCTTAATCCTTGGAACTATCTAGCCTACAGTACAGCAGGAATACATTGCAAACAAGTGAAACAAGTTTGACATTACATTATAAACAAATAAATAATAATAAAGGTATGAAGATACAGAAGTCTGTCTGGGTGATGTTTGAGTGTTGCTTCCCGTTATGCCTTTTTTATGTCAGCTGTTGTATCAAATGATTTAAATCTTCTGATATGAGCATAATCAAAGATGGTAAGCAACTTCTTGTTTAATTTAGAAGGAAAATACTCAAAAAAACAAAGAACAAGCTTTGTTGAGCTGTTCTTATGCATTTTAACTTAACCAAACTTAAAATAATTTTGCGATTATTTAGCTTCTACAAGGGAAAGACATCTAAACAAAATTAAAATATGGCAAGGCAAAACTAATTTTGTTCTATAAAAATAAAGGAAAAAAATTTGACAAATCTAAGGAAACAATTTGCCACATCAAGATCGTGACCTTCTAGCACTAATTCATTATTATTATAAGTAAATATTTACTTTTCTATGGGATATCACCGATCCATGTGGGTCATAAATTTTGTTAGAACACGCTTGATTGACATGATACAAATTTGAAGTTATAAGGTTTCAACTGAATGAACTTACAAGTTTAGTTAGAAATCCAAAGGGCTCGATTATTTCACTTTTTCTTCTATTGAAGACATTTGTCTTTGTTAGTGGATTACCGGGTGATCCTAACTGTTTGGCCTTTTCAGTATATTTGCAGGTCACTCCACAGGATCAAATAGCATCATTTGAAAGGTATCTTAAAAGAAAAAGAAATACATCATCTTGCAATCCATGCAAGCTATGCAACTAAAATACATCACCAAAAATACATTTTAGAAAACTTTAACGTAATTTGCATCAGGGGTAGCCATGGTTGGACTAGAATCTGTGACAACATCAGCTATTTGGCTCAGAGATTGAAGTATATGCAGTAGCAAAGTTATAAAAAATAAACAAATAGCTATAAAAGGGTAAGATTCAACATTGTTGGATAAAGCAACAATAGCATAATGTTCCACTACTTCAGAATACCTTCCTAATCAAGTGGTTTCATTCCCAGTATTATGAAATTTACCGTTTGTGTCTCTCCCAACCTTTCCAAAATTAAATGATAGAGGAAATGAAGAACTGAATCCACAAAAAATAAAATATTGACTTTTTGTTTGATTTTATCTGCATGGATTTGAATTTTCAATTCAGAAGTTATCAATGAAAAAAGTAACCATGTCACAAATATTTAGATTTACAGATTCCAATATGACATCTGCGCCCTGTTAATGCCAACTTATACATATATTTTCAGCAAATCAACAATGAAAGGAATCCAAGTGCTATACATTTGGAATTGACTAATACCCAGAGATCCTAGGTATTGTGCAACTCTTGATGAATTGTAGGTGTGATGCATATGAAAATACACATTAGAGTTTGTTCTCATTAGCCTAATTTTGCAGCCTACCTTAATTCTTTCTCTAATATTGCATTGTTACAACTCTAAATTACCCATAATTTCCTAATTATCTTGCTACCATTGTGAAGTTTTAGTACCATAACCTAGTTTTATTATTGCTATATATTAGATATATTCTTTCTCCAACATCATGAGTTTATAGAATTATGACTTGTAAATTCCAAAACTCTAATATGTAAAGACATCAATTCAATAAATTGATAAACTCCTTTATATATATATATATATATCAAAATTATTAAATGTACCAACGTCAAACTTATCATAAGGAAAGTGCACATGACAGCACCAGGACAAGAAGTTGCTACTTGCATATGTATCTATCCACATGAGTGTATGATACATAAGAACCCAAATCAATTGGTCCCATTCTCTTATTTTAATATCTTTTGTATGCTTTGGATTATAGTAAAGGTGGGGGCAGTGAATAGATAGGGTTTTCTCTAGCAAATAGTAGCTTCTCAAGCTTTTAGAAAATAGTAGCTTAACGTGAAAGAATCAACTCATAAAATCCACCCTAAACTAAAAGAGAACCAGTATTATATATTTCAATGGTGAGAAAATCCTAATATCTTGTTTTTCCTTTATTTCTTTTTTCTGTATTTCAATGCTTGGCTGATAAACGCATTAACAAAATCACTTACGATTCATATAAATTCCTAGTAAAGAAGTTAAACTCACAGTAAATATACAAATGCTTACCAGAGCCTTTTGTGGGGTATCACCAGCTTCAAATGTAATTCGGCAATCTAAACACATCTCACTATGAGATTGCAAGAACTTGTTGTAATACTGCAATGTGTTTCAACTTCCCCTAGCATAAGATGACAACTGGAAATAAAACACCAACATTGTTAGGAATCAACCAGATATTGGCAACAACATGCATTAATTTTAGCATCATAGAGCATTAATATGAAACGACCATAGAATGCCCTAATGCAAAGGGTGATAAACTCCTTTCCCAATAATGTTCATGATGTTGAAAATTTATTGTAAAAATTTTCAACTACCATGTCCTTACAGAAATCAATGAATTAACCCACAATACTTTGTTAATGTCAACCAAAACGTTATTTGGAGTAATGTTCCGAGGTGATTGCTAAGAAAATCTCACTACAATAACATATTTTTCAGAATAATATAAGCTCAAATGAATTATCTAACCTTTAACGCCTGAACCAGAAGAATGTGGAAACAAGCAAAACGAATCTTGAGGATGAAACATCCGCATGAGATTTAAGGCCAAGTAACATATCAATCAGCTCCTCATATTAGGCAGCACAAAACCAAGCATGTTGCTGTGCCATACAATTTCATCAAAGAGAACAAAATAAGGCCCCTAAATTGATGTGTTTTATGATTAACTTATAAAGAGATTAATATGTCAATACAGATCATTAAAATTTTTCTTAGAGGTGCTATGCTTAATTATCACCATTCTCATCACTTACCTGAATATCCAAGCACCATAGATGATTTTAGACTAAAAACATATCTTTAACCACAAATACATAGTTATTTTGTATTGAGGTATGTTTGCTTCAATAATATACTTGAAAAGTGTGCCATTGAAGTTGTAGATTAAATCCACAAAGTCTGCGTTGGCTCCTTCAACAAGAGAAGATGATAATTCCATTATGACAGACCTATTCAGAAAGATAATATCCATAACGCAATGTCATCAATCTATCTACTACTAGGAGAAATAAAAAAAAATAGAAAAAGAAAAAATATTGATTGTAGACTTTCAAAAAGGTTTTTTAAATTCCCGAGTCTTATTATTGACGAACAGGTCTTAATGCACATATTGGAAGTTTATCTAAGTTATGTGTAAATTAAAGACTAGAAAATGCTGGTTTTTCTAGAGAAACTGGATTTTGAGCAGGAAAGTACCAAAATTACAAGAAGCACAGAAAGCCAATTTAGCTAAAACAATAACACAGTTCTCTATAATTTCTCTACATAGTATTAAATGGTAATACCCACATGTCGTGCCAAACATAGAGATTTTTTTATCAACTTATGCACATATTTCTAGTACACTACTGTAACCAATCAAAAATGATAATTTTTTAACACTGATAGCACATCCCCGTAGACTTTTCAAAATGAAAGGTAGCTAGATTGTTCCACAAGATTAAGGCTTTTTGTTATGTTATCACACAAAAATATGAAACTCTGAGTTTCTTTAAGAATTATTTCAAAGAGGAAAAGATGAATTTGAAGGAAAAGGATGAGATTTTCATCTATTCACCAAACAAAATATCTAAATGTAAATAAAAAGGAAAAGAAAGGCAATGAAAATAGACACAATAACTTCAAGAAAATGAGGTAATAAACGAGTAACAAAGTATAAAAGTAAGTGTACAACATAAATAACGAATAGGTCGAGACCACAGAGATTTATACCAAACAAATAAATTACTTATTTGACATCTAGAATAAGAACAACATAACTTTTCAATCTACCTCTACAATGTCTTTTCTAAAGCATTTGGATTGCCTTGTTCTTCATCAAAAATATTTTCGCTTATATTAGAATCATTTATATCAGCCAAGCAGCCAATCACATTCTTTTTAAAAATGAAAGCCTAAAATAATTGGTATTCTAGATGTAAATCAAATCCTCGAGCTTTAATAACTATGTGCCTAAATAGAACTAAGCAAAATAAATTGTAGTAAAATATTTAGATCTTAAAACGAGGTAAAAGCATGTAGATGAAAACCCTTAAAGAGCACTTCCACAGTATGAATCAATTAGAAGCAAGTCATCCAAGCACAATGCTAGCGCTTTGATGTTTTTGGTCGAAGTTTTCTTCATATACATATGTACACTTTAATCCTTAGATTGTCATTTGAGGTGAGAACATTTTAGTTTTAATTTAAAAGAACCTATAAACAAAAAGAAAACTATAAACTATATATAAGGGAAGATTTGAATAAAATAATAATATAAAGGCAAAAACATGAATGAAATACTGTGACACAATGATGGAGAAATAATAAATGAAACGTTACATCTATTCTCCAACCTAAACTAACTATAATTATATAAAAGAGTGTGTATGTGTTTTGCAATCACTATAAAGGAGAAGAAAGATTACTTGAAAGGCAATAGAAATATCCTTATGCATTAGATGAGTTATTCTTAAGAAGTGTAATTAAATTAAGCTAAAAGGGAGATTATATACTGTTTATCCATGATATTAAATCAAAATCAATAAGAGATGCATACAACACAAGGAATCGATCATTTGGAGAAGAATCTTGAGTATCGTTCAAAGTATGACGAAATATTTAACTCAGCTTTTCATCCATATAAAACTTTCTGGTATGCTTTTAACTCATATATTCTTAGTGTCTCAGATAATGTGTAAATCTCCTTCTTGATTATTGATTTAAGAGCAACATATCATATGACCTGTTTACCCTATATTTTTTCCACTTATGGTCCCTGCCTTAGTAATAAAAAAATCACTATAGCTGATGGATCATTAGTCACTATATGTAGGTTAAGGGAATATATCAATAGAACAATCCTTGTCTTTGAAAAAATGTCTTTTATGTTCCCAAATTGTCAACCAACCTTATATCTGTCACAAAGATTGCTAAAGACATGACTGTAATGTTATATTTTCAAAAAAACTAATGTGTATTTTAAGATCGAGCTACAGGGAAGACGAGTAGACATAATACATAAAAGGATGGTCTCTATTATCTTAAGCCTTTACGTAGGAAAGTGAATGTTAGGGTTAGTAAATCCATCTTTGCTATTGTCAGAATCTTGCACAAATAAAGACCAAATTTTCTCAATCATTTGCAACTTGGTCATCCTTCCTTTAGAACTCTAAGTTTTATGTTTCCTTCTTTGTTTAAAATATTAAGTTAAAACAAATTTATTGTGAAATTTGTGAACTAACCAAATAGAAACGTGTTTCTTTTCCTCTAAGTAATAATAAATCATTATTTCCTTTCCATTTGATACACAGTGATCTTTGGATTCCATCAATCGTGGCTAATGTTTCTAGGCACGTTAGTTTGCCACATTCATCAATGATTGCATAAGGGTTACATGAGTCTTCCTCATGAAACAAAAATCTAATGTAGCCAATATTTTTCCAATTTTTCATAATATGATAAAAACACAATTTAGGGTGAGAATTAAAAAAATAAGGACAGACAATGAGAAAGAGTTTTTCAATCAAATTTATCACCCTTTTTAAACGAGGGAATAATTCATGAATCCTTATGTAGTGATACACCCTAACAAAACAAATTAGTAGAAAGAAAGAATGGGCACCTAGTTGAAACTACTTGAGCCTTGTTTTTTTCAAAGAAAAGTTCTAAAACATTTTTTGGGGGGAAGTTGTTATTACTGCAACCTATCTTATCATTCAATTATCACCTAGAATCTCAGGCTTTAAAGTCAATGGGAAAGACTTTCACAACATTTTTCATATTTTAAAATCCTAAACAGATTACCTCTCGGGTATTTGGGTGTGTTGTCTCTGTACATATTCATGCTCACCATCAAAGTAAGCTTGATCCATGGGTGCTTAAGTGTATGTTCATACGATACTCTTCAACTCAAAAGGGCTACATATGTTATCATCATCTACTTATAAACTTACACTTCCATTGATGTCACATTTGTTGAACATGAAAGCTTCTTCCATTATCTTTCTCCTCAATAAAAGATGACATTGACTCATGATGAGAAGGATCATAATGTTTTGGACTTTATACCTAACCTTCCATAGTCCTAGTCTCAAGTGCCTGAAACACCCACCTCTATCACTTAGTTCTAGTTTTGCCTTCGTCACACCTGAAAATATAACTCTAATACTTCAAGAGTATAGTCACAACTAAAACAACCCTCTAAAACTCTACCAATGAGTACAGGACTAATTTAAAGCAAGCCCAAGAGTCTAAACCTATGCTCTAGAAGAAAACTACACAAAGCCAAGATACCACCGAGGTAAAACACTCCTACCTATGTAATTACCTATTGTAATTTGAAAAGGCACCCGACAATGTACACAACATCCACTCTCACACTTTGTCTCTTTTGAAAAAATATCTCCCTCATATAAAATCTTCCTCACTCACCTGAACTCAATTCCTAAGACAATATCTGAGGCATTAAGTAGTAAGGAGTGGAAGTAAGCTATGAAAGTTGAAATGGATGTGCTTGAGAAAAACAAAACTTGGGAAATGGTTGAGTTGCCGAAAGGAAAAAGACTAGTAGGATGTAAATGAGTGTTCTCAATAAAATACAATGTAGATGGGTCTCTTGAGTGATATAAAACAAGACTAGTAGTGGTGTTGAATACCAATAGACCTTTACCCTAGTGGCAAAGATAAATACGGTGAGAATTTTATTGTCTTTAGCTGTTAATTTTGATTGGACTTTGCAACAGTTTGATGTTAAGAATGCATTCTTACATGAAGATCTGAAGAAGAAATTATATGAACGTCCCACCAGGATTTTGTGCTAGTAAAAAAAATTTGGTGTGCAAACTAAGAAAAGTATTACACGAGTTAAAGTAGTCTCCTAGAGCTTGGTTTGGTAGGTTTGTAAGAGTAATGTTAGCAATGGATTACAAACAAAGCCAAGGTGATCATAATTTGTTCATAAAACACTCTGCTTCAGGGTGATCACAACACTTATTGTATATGTAGACGACATTATTATTACTAGCAATGATCAAACATAAAGGAAAGTGTTCAAAGTTAGGTTAGCTAAGGAATTCAAAATAAAAGCTCCTGGAAGGCTAAAATAATTCTTAGGAATTGAAGTGGCTCATTCAAAGAGAAGAATCTTCATCTCGTAACAAAAGTATGTGATTAACTTACTAAAAAAAAATGTGAAAAACATGTTGTAAAGTAGTTGAGACACCTATTGAGGTGATTCATAAGCTTGTAGAGGCAACGAATGATATACTAGTGGATAGAGGAATGTATCAAAGACTTGTTGGAATATTAATCTATATGTCACCGAATATAGCCTATGTAGTTAGCATAGTGACTCAATTTATGCATAATCCGAAAGACGTTAACCTCCTAGTTGTATACAGAATCTTACAATACATGGTTTACTATTCAAAAAAGGATCAAATATGAGTTTGGAAGTGTATACGGATTCAGATTACGTTAGATCAGTTTCAGATAGAAGGTCAACCTCAGTTATTCTGCCTTTCTTAGTAAGAACCTGGTTACATAGTAATTGCAATGTCAAGTGCAGAAGCTAAATTTCGTGCCATGGGCTTTAGGAGTTTATGGCTTTAGGAGTTTGTGAGCTATTATGGTTCAAAATAATTTTGAAAGATCTTAAGGTCTCGATGGAGAAGCCAATGAAGTTGTATTGCGATAACAAGTTGGCCATCAATATTGCACATAATCCAGTGCAACATGAACATACCAAGCATACGGATGTTGATTGTCACTTTGTAAAGAAAAACTCGATATTGGACTGATTTGTACGTCATATGTCTCAACAAAATGACAACTAGCAGATGTGTTAACAAAGGGTTAGCTAGTCATATATTCAGCAAATTATTAGCAAGTTGGGAATGGAAAATATCTATTCCCAGCTTGAGGGGGAGTGTTGAAAGATATAAGTGTGTAGAATTTTAGCATTCTAATTCAAGGCTATATTGTATTCATTTTATTCTCTTTATTCTTTCCCCCATTGTATTTGCCTATAAGGGTAGGGTTCTATGTATTGTAACGGGTGAGAAATACAATTTCATCAATATCTTTGACAAAAGACTTTACATGAACAACAACATATAGTCTTTCAACATTTCAAATAGATAATTTTAGGTTTTCTTCCAAAAGGAATAAAACCAGTGAATTTCATGTTGAAAGAGAATAAACCATGCACAGAGCCTTGACTTTCAATTCAAGTACTTTTCTGACCATGAACTAATGGACAAACACTCAGCAATATTTTCTAAAGCATTAGATGTTGTTTATGATTTTTTTTTGTTCCAATAGTTTTGTAGGATAATTTGTCCATTCAACCACATTCTGCAAGGAAAACCACCGGATTGATCATTAACTCAGTTAGTTCAAACTCCAAAAGACTAACAAAATAATTGTATTTGCAAGGATGTCTACTATAGAAATAACAAGATTAACTCACTAAAACAAATAGATGGTGAGTAAATTCATAGTAGGAAAGAAAAGCATACCTCAAAACTTTACATAATCATATCGCATAACACATGTAAGGCTTCTAGGTTCAAATTTTTCTGCGCACTGAAACATGATTCTTGAGAAACAAAAGGTTTCTATGAGACAATTTTGAAATCTAAACACGTCAAATGTCATAAGCTTTTTAGCCCAATAAGCAGTTGCCAACCACAAAAAATTATAGGTGCTCCTCAAACTAGTAATTCTATGCCAGAATTTTGAGTTTGGTACGCATAAATTTTAATATTTTACTTTGCTTTATTCCTTTTTCTCTCCATTTCCCCACTCGACCGATAAATGTAGTTAACAAAATGACTAACAAAAATGAATTTATTAAAATACAATTCATATAAATTCCTAGTAAAGACATTAATTCACAGCAAATAAACATATGCTTACCCGAACCTTTTGTAGGGCATTACCAGCTTCAATTGTAATTCTTCGATCCAAACACATCTCAGCTCCAGATTGCAAGAGCTTGTTGTAATACTGCGTACTTTTACTTTAAATCATAACATTATGATAAATAGTTCAAACATCAATCTTACTTTATAGCTCCCATGCAAACTTTAAACAGAGCTTTTCTTGTAGCCATTACCAAATACAAAACAAACTCACCATAAAAAATCCTCATTCCATAGCTTAAGTAGCTTTAATTTATTTCCATAGAATCACTCCCTTTCTGATTCGAATTTGAGGCTGAATTACACCAAACACTAAAACCTATACTAGAATCTTCCGCATCTCTGTTGCACTCTTTTTTAAATTTGAACTTGACCTCAATGCATTCATATGTAAAACTTTCTATTGGCATAGGTTAAAAGGGAATTTGTGGCGTTTAGCTGCAAAAAAATAACATAATGGGCCCGACCGATCAAAATGTAAGAGTAAACCATATTTAGAGACACAAGCATCCGATTCATTACGTGAGTTGAATTTCAAACACCAAAAAACCATATTATTAACACTAATTTCAAATTAATAATTAAAATTAACATATTTCTAAGTCAATATAATTTTTATAACAATTAACAAATACCACCCCGTGCCTTTCACGTGCACTTGCAACAAAACCGAACTAGCAAGATCAAATTTCAAAATTGCAAACTTATTACAACGGCTTATCAGTACTGTCTTTGGCGTCTAAACATCAACACCAACTACTTTGCAAGCAATTCAACGTTTTCATAATTCAAAAGAGCTTCCGAATTCTATTGTTCTTCTCTTCTCTTATTTTTTATTGATTCTTTTTACTCACCAAAATTTACTTTTTCGATCCTATACGGCTAGTTCTCTGATTTCTCCATCGTTCTTCTTCCTCAGGAAAACAGAGGAAATTTAAGATACGATGCCTAAAGTTGGGTACAGATTTCGCCCAACCGAACAAGAACTGGCGGATTACTTTCTCTATAATAAGATTACAAAAAACCCAGTTCTCGACGATGATGAAGAAGTGCGAGCGTGTGATATTTGGGATCAAGAACCATGGGATATTTGGAATTTGATAGAGGAAACGATTTACTAAAAGATGAAGAATTGTATTCTTTCACCCAGTTGAAAAAACTGACTCCTAATGGTTCAAGATAACAGAAAGATAGCTTCCGGTGTATGCAAGGTGAGATGGAGCTAAGGAAGTTAAGGCTCTTGGTGGCTCTAAAAAGATATTAGGGTTCAAGAAGAGGTTTCGGTATGAGGAAGGTAAAAACTCTGAACAAAATGGTGGATAGATTATGCACGGATTTACTATTAGTCCATCGTTGTTGGGAGGCCAATATTCACATAAAGCTAGGGACTACGTTCTTTGTCACTTGAAAAAGAACGAGAATGGACAACAAAAGAAAACCTGATTTGGGTAAGAAGCAGAGGAAGTCAAAATAAATCGGTGAAAAGAATGAGTCAGGAGAGCAACAGGGAGGAAGATAAAGTTGAAATAAGCAGACCTCCAATGAGAACGATGTAAATGCGTTCCCAGGAAACGCTTAAAGGCTGAACAAGTAGCACTTTTGGATTAACAAAACCAACCAATTGAGTTATCTTGCGGCAATAACGTTTTGGAAGTTGTAGAATCTGGAGCTGGAACAGAAACAGAGAGAAATTCAAATACATTTGATGCTAAGATTTTTCTCTGGTATCAATCAAAGTGGGAAGTTGATTGTATAGAGTATCATATTCAGGAAGGAGATGAATGCTTCAGAACAAGCCCTTAATGGGCGAACAAGGAAGAGAAGAAACGCCTTCCAAGTAATTGAATATAAAGCGGAGACCGAACCACTGCTTGACTTTGAAGAGTTGTTCGCTAATATGGAACATGACTTTAATCAATTTTTACAAGCACTGACTTGGAATTACTGGAACAGTGGCCACTCTTACTGTTCCAGTAATTCCAAGTCTACTGTTCTGTCTTTGTTTTTATTTTTCTAAATTTGATTTGTGAAGCAATACTCTTTTTGCCAGCTTATGTAAAAAGTTTATAATCTCAATTTTTTTACAATTTTGCAAATGAAAAGGCCTGTTAGAGCTCTTCCTCTATATGTCTATCTATTTTTTCCATTCTATTTATTTAACATGTCAACTAAGTTTGTGTTTTTATAAAAGACTGTAATTGATAAACAAATCGAACATATATTTTTGTATTTACATGAGTAAAAAATGGAAACAAATCCTTGAAGAATAATGTGAAACAATGTCTAATCATCTTTATTTTCAACGGAGGATGAACAATACAATTACAACGACTTTTTTAGTAGCCAAATCATTTTCATAGACTTCCAAAAAGTGGCCAATTGTTGTACTAGCTAAATTTGATTAACTCAATGTTGACTTAAAGCGATTCCTTGTTGTTAAAGGTTCTCTTCATCGCTTTTTCTTCTGTGTCTTAACTGCCCATCAAAAGTTATGTCCTTTTGGAATCATCAGTCTACTTTTGATTGTGTCTTGTAATGGTAAATGTATTCCATTTCATTGCTTCACTACTAATGTGCTCAAGAAAGCAACGCAGAACTACTGCTTTGACACTCAAGCTCCCAGCTTTGTTATGTCCTTTTTATATCATCAGTATGGAACTCTTGAAGATACTATTCACTATTTTCAGCCCTTACAGTTAAAACTGAAGCTAAAATTGGAAGGTAGATAGCTAATGCAGTTGCTTATCTCCATGTTGGATTCCCCTGGTCCATTGTCTTTAGAGAAATTAAACCATCGCGTATCTTATTGGAAGAAGGCTATGTTGGATAGTTCACTACATGTGTCTATTCCAGAACTTGAAACGTATATAAATACAGTAAAATGGACATTTGGTTCATTGCTCTAGAATACTTGACTAAAGGTAATATCAATGAGAAGTGTGGTGCTCTTAGTTTTGGTGTATTTCTTACTTCAGCTTTTAGCTCCAACAAAACTAGCTGATCTTCTCCTTCTTGTTTCAGCGAAGATGAACTTCCTAGTGCGTTATGTGAAGAAATATATTGAAATTGATGGACTTAATATATTGAAACAAATCATTTCCTCCTACTGTTGTTTATCTATAAAAAAACTCGAGAGAGCAACAAATAATTGATAGAATAACAGTTGGATTAGGGTATAATTATACAAGGGTTTTCTGCAAGACCAATCAGTTTCTGTCGTGATGTTTGTAGAGATTTGGCTTATGCCAGTGAAGGTTGCATCACAAATAATGTTAAGATTTGATTTACCGGAATTTATGTAGAGTTATTTTGTTAAGTTTTTATATGGAAATCACAGATTGTAATCTCACTAATATAGGAACAATTAGTATCCTGCTGATTGTATAGTTCCTTTGATTTAGGATCCAATTAGTGTAGTCTTTGATTATATAGGTCAGCCCTGTATATAAGGTTGAGGAATTTTGTTCAAAATTTAATATACACAGAAAATTATTCTCCATAATTTTACAAGTTATCATGGTATTAGAGCAATTGATCTAATGCCTCTACCAAGCTTCCGCAAACAATTTTATAGAGGATATTGATTCATCGAGTGTCATCCAAAACACTTCCAAAACTAAAGACCAACCACATCAAAAATCTGTCGGTCAAGGTATGTCTTCTTTTATCATTGACCCATCAAACCCTCTTTTCATCCATGCTTCAGACCACCCAAGTATGATTCTTATACCAAAGGTTATAGATGGAACTAATTATGCTATGTGGAGGCGTTCCATGTTGGTGAGTCTTAGTGCCAAAAACAAGTTGGGATTCATCAAAGGAACCATACCCACACCAAGTGAATCTGATGCTAAGTATTTACTATGGCAATGATGTAATGATATGGTCCTTTCTTGGATCCTTAATTCCTTAAATGAAGAACTTGCTAATAGTGTTCTTTATGTGGAAACACCTTCAGAAATTTGGTTGGATCTGCAAGAACGTTTTTCACAAGGTAATTTCTCTCATCATTATCAAACTCAGCGTTCCATTGTGGAGTTGAAGCAAAATCAGGATTCCATTTTCGCTTACTACACGAAAATAAAAATGCTTTGGGATGAGTTGAAAATGTGCAGCCCAGCAGTGCCATGTATTGTGGAGGGCTAAAAATCTAGCAGAAAATGAAGAAAAGGTGAAACTTGGGCAATTTCTCATAGGTTTAAATAGACTTACTCAGCTGTTAGAGGATAAATCATGCTCATGCATCCTTTACCAACTGTGAAGAAAGCATACTCTCTTCTTTGTGAGGAAGAAAAACAAAGAGGACTTGTTGAACACAAGATTGCATAACAAGTTCATGCCATGAATCTCAAAGCTCCTTCAAATTTTAAACAATCCAGATCTGGTTTTTACAAACACAAGGGCAAAAGAAGCAGCTTCAATGTACTTACTGTGATGGAACTACTCATACAGTGGACAAGTGTTTTTATTTAATTGGCTTCCCTAGTGGACACAAGCTGCACGGAAAAAATGCTCAACCACCTAACCGATCTCGAAAATTTTCTGCTAATCAAATAGGTGTTGAATCCTCTCATGCAACTACCAAGACCAACCAGATTTCTGATCAATTCACTCATGAAGAGCTCACACAAATAAAAGCTTTTCTTCGAAATGATAAAATTCTGTCTCCGTCAATTATACAGGTAACTCAACTCCATCTTGTTCTTCGTCAACATCTCAGAAATTCAATTCTCTTAATTGGATTATTGAGTGGTGCTACTAATCATATAGCCACATCTATCAAAATAAAGCCACTGTTCCCATGTTTTCTCAAGTTACCTTGCCAAATGGTTCCTATGCAAAAATTACTAGTATAGGTTCTGCACATGTTTCTAATACCTTACATGTTAATGATATCTTTTGTGCACCATCTTTCCATGTGAATCTTCTTTCTGTCAGTCAACTTACATCTGCTCTCAACTATTCTATTCATTTTTTTCCTACTTTTTGTATTCTACAGGACCTTGCTATGAAGAAGATGATTGGCCTGGGGAAACAGAGTAAAGGGTTGTATTATCTTGTGCCACAATCAGAGTTGCATCCATCTTCACCGATCTCCTATCAAGTTTCTTTACCATCAGCATTTACTTGGCATAAACGATTGGGCATCCATCTAAGTTGCCTTCTCAATTTTTGTCAAAAACAATTCCATCTTTTATTTATGAGACTCAACACTCTTGTGATGTTTGTCCTTTGCAAAACAAACCAGATTGTCTTTTCCTTTAAGTTCAATAAAAAGTACTCAATTTTTTGATCTTATCCACTGTGACATTTGGGGACCACATAGCACTGAAACACACTCTGGTGTACATTATTTTTTGACCATTGTTGATGATTATACTCGCTTTACTTGGATTTTTCTAATGAAATTCAAATCTGAAACTCAGGCTTGATAAAATCATTTCTTACTTTCGTTAATACTCCATTTGATTGTCAAGTTAAATGTATATGTGATAATGGCCAAGAGTTTATTTCATTAAAGCTATTCTTTTCTACTCTTGGTATCTTATTTCAAAGTTCATGTCCATCCACACCTCAACAAAATGGTCTTGTTGAACGAAAGCATTGCTATCTCCTCAATGTTGGTCGTGCCTTAAGATTTCAAGCAAATTTACCACTCAAATTCTGGGGGGAGAGTGTACTTACTGCCACATATCTCATAAATTGTTTCCCTACTCCAATTTTGAATCACAAATCTCCATATGAACTCCTATATGGCAATACTCCCTCATCCACACATCAGAGTTTTCGGTTGTCTTTGTTATGCTACAAACTTGAAACCTTTAGCCAAATTCTCTCCTAGAGCTCGACAGTGTATTTTTGTCGGATACCCATATGGTCAAAAAGCTTACCGAGTTTATGATCTTGATACTCATCAATTCTTCTCTAGTCATGATGTTATTTTCCATGAAAATACATTTCCTTTTTTGATTTCTATCTCAGAAAGTTCCTCTTCTACACCCCTCCACCAATATTATTTCCTGACTCTAATGATTCTCAACCTTCTCCTTCATCATCTTTTATTCCATCACCAGAACCATCTTTACTTGATAATACATCTCCATCTTCACAATCGCCACCACCATCTTCCTTATTCTCTTCTCCTTAAATGCCTTCCTCTTCATCAACTTTAAACCCTCATTCTCCTACTCTTCGTCGTAGTGATCGACTTCGACAACCTTCTATTCTTCTTCGTGACTTTCATTGTGGCTAAATGCAGCTTCTCACTCCTCAACTCTAGGAACGTCATCTTCTTCACAGTCAGGTACAAGATATCCTTTGGGCAATTTTATTTCTTATCATTCACTTTCCTTTTCTCATAAGCACTTTGTTAACACAATTTCTAGCACTCTTGACAGCCCACTACATATGAACAGGC